>ML283898.1:0-15693 GCA_005239495.1 Nicotiana undulata | reverse complement strand
GCATAATATATATATATATATATTATGCGATTTTATTATCTTTATTGTTGAATATTTTAGTACAATTGACTCATCTCATATTTATATTATTTTATTGAAAATACCTTATATAGTTCTTACTAGGATTAAAGAAATTTGAAACACAAATTTTACGTTTTGTGCTATGAAGACTTTAAGAAGAAAAAAATCGAAAAAACCCAAAAACCCCGAGATTAAAAAACCTGACTGATTGATTTGAGATTTAATTATATGATACAATTGGATTGATTTAATAGTTAGAAAATCCAAATCAACCCGAACCATGTACACCCCTACCCCTACCTATTACGTTAGATTCAGTCCGCTGTATGTTAACGGCAGTCACTTTCTTAACGTTTTCTTGTTAAAGTTTATTAATGCAAAAAAAAAACAGATAAAACGTTATTGATACTATTTTGGTAACTTTTCTAAGATTTATATGTTAATTTGTTTACTACTCGTATTTATACTAATTGGGTTAAAAATTCATTAGTTCATGTAGGAATTATAGGAAACCTAAACGGTTTAGGATTTTATATTTGCTAATTTATAAACATAGGTTATTCAATTTCTACTCAAATAACGGTTTTGCACCATTATAAGTAGAGGTGTTGCAACCTATTTTTTTTGTGGTTGCCTCCTACCTCTTTCTTTTTCTTGTTTGCTAGATTTCTTCTTAATAGCCATACTTATTAAACTTGGACGTGCGGATTATGGATCAGAACAGTCGGAGGAAGTAATGGATTACGATCACAGAAAAGAGGGTGAAAAGCAGGATCTTTTCTTTTTTGATGAATTAAGCCCTAGAAGTTGTTTCTTTCTTCCACATGGTACTCGAATTTGTAACAAATTGCTGGATTTTATAAAGAGTCAGTATTGGAAGAGAGGCTACGAGGAGGTTTGGAGTCCAAATATGTACAAGATGAAGTTGTGGGATACTTCTGGTCATGCTGCAAAATTCAAGGACAACATGTTTGTGTTTGAGATTGACAAACAAGAATACGCGCTGAAGCCAATGAACTGCTCTGGACATTGTTTAATATTCGAGCACGGAGGTCGTTCCTACAGGGAGCTACCACTTCGTCTGGCTGACTTTGGTGTTCTTCACAGGAATGAGATCAGTGGTTCACTTACCACGCGTTAGGAAATTCGAGCAGGATGATGCTCACATCTTCTGCATGGAATCACAGGTTAAGGATGAAGTCAAGGATGCCTTAGATTTCATGAGCTATGTCTATAAAATATTAGGTTTAACTTTTAAGCTAAATTTATCAACAAGGCCTGAAAACTCTATTGGAGACAAAGAAACCTGGGAAAAAGCTGAAGGTGCTCTTATGGAAGCATTGGAGGAGTTCGGGAAGCCGTGGGGGAGAAAGGAAGGAGATGGAGCGTTTTATGGTCCGAAAATCGATATCACTGTTTCAGATGCAATGAACACAGAATTCCAGTGTGCAACATTGCAGCTTGATTTCCAACTTCCGGAAAGATTCGAACTTACATACAAAACAGAAGATGGAAGTAACGAGAGACCAGTTAGAGCTATACTTGGGTCAATCGAGCGTATGTTTGCTATTCTTTGTGAGCATTTTGAGGGGAAATGGCCTTTCTGGCTTAGTCCTCGTCAAGCGATGGACTGCCCTGTATCCAATAAATCTCAATCATACGCGCTTGAGCTCCGGGCGCAGATACATGATGCTGGTTATTATGTTGATGTTGATACAAGCGATAAAACACTCCAGAAAAAGGTACGAGATGCTCAAGAAGCAAAATATAACTATATTCTTTGTTGTTGGAGAAGCAGAAGCCAAAAGTGGACAGGTGAGCGTTAGAGTGAGAGACAAGCGTGATATTCAAGTCATGACAGTTGATGACCTCCTCCTTCACTTCAAAGATTTGGTTGCATCATTTCAGTAGGAGGGAACCCTTTAATCTGGAAGAGTTGAGAGTCTAGCAGAGTTTTCTTTTTTTCCTTTGTTTTGTTTGGTACAAACGATAGATCTTTTGTTTCTTGCTTATTCTTTCTCTTGCGGTACTGCTATCTTGATGATCTCCAGCATCATTAAGTAGGCAATCCAGTAAACAAAAAGCATTACAATTGAGCTAATCCAGTTTTCTTTCTCATCTTCCACTTAGCGTTCATTCAAACGATCCAAAATTGGATACAAGTCATAGTAATATGAGTGAAGATTTCAGCATATCAGAATAGTTCAAGAATGGAGAATCACAAGTGTAATTTACAATATCAAAAGAAATTAACAAGCACTGTACTAAATATCTCAGCAAATAAAAGAATCACATTTTGCAACTTCGCACTCACATACGCATCCATCCTAGCTTTTAGCACTTTCTCTAGTTAAATGCCAAGCAAGAAGATTGAGGCCATGAGATGTTCATGGAATGTCTACTAGCAAGTCAGTACCTTGGAACTAACTTACAATCTGAAAATAACAATGACCCCAACATGGAAGGCTAAAAGCATTGTAAGTACAAAGATTTGATGGAATTTGCAGAGATAGGATATATAATAAGAGTCATGTACCATCTCTTCCTTGTTGTTGTTGCTAACATGGCGAATAGAGAACATGCATCACAGAAATAAATATTGGGCGATCATACACATCAAATCAGCATAACATGCTGTTATCAGGACTGTATTTGTAAGGCAAAATTTGTTTTTTACCTCTATATATTAAGTTTTGAATCCCCTTAACCCATCCCAAAAGTATAGCTTGGTGGTCAAGGGGGTTCAAAACTTGTTGAAGGTCATAGGTTCAATTCCCACTGGCTACAATCTTTTTTAACTTTTTCCTTTTTGAACCCCTTCACGGAGATCCTGCCTCCGCCACTGGCTGTTATAACCGTCAAGTTGTGTAATTCTTTTGTGTGCAGTTGATATTGGAAACTAATAAAGTTCAGAAAACCTCTTGTTAAGGGTACATAATTCTGGGACCAAGAAAAAGTGAACCAAAACAGTCTTGACTGGGTATATTATTTCAACAATATTTCAAACAGAAAAGTCAAAATTGCTTAGCTGATAGCTAGGAAGAAGTACCAGTTTGCCTTCTGTAATTCAAATTTTACTAAGTGGTAAAAAATTTCAAAAGTTTATCAGCAAACATTCAGCTTGCTCTACCAACTGTACAATACAGTTTTCCTTCATACAACATGCTTCAGACTTTGATTTAAAAGATAACAATACTAACAAATAAAATTAATCAACGAGAAGCGCACAATTCGACTTTAATTGAGTCTCAGGACTTGAGTGCGCCTCAAACGAATCTTTGACAACAGAGGACGGAATACCCAGATGCTTCACACCTTAATTGATTTTCTCACTGAAAATCCAGTTTCTTTTTGTAACGATCTTTTGCTTCTCGCTTATCTTTATAGATCTTTTTCATCAGTCTTCTTATCCCTAGTGGTACTGTCATCTTGAAGATCCTTTAAGATGATCCCCGGCACCACAAAGTTGGCAATCCAGTACATAAAAAGCATTACTGCACTGTCGCCACAATTTTCCAGAAAGGAAACAATAAGCAAACGCATTATCCTGGGAAAAACTGAAAACAAACTGTACTTTATTTTCTCTAATCTAATGCTTCTAAAAGATTTGGTATTCCCATTATCCTATCTTAATATTAGGATATCGTTCTTAGAGGAGCCGAATGATATGAATTTTTCAAATACAAGAACTTGTAAATACAAATAATTTAATTTTAAATATATACCACTCCGTTAGTTAAATTTAAAAAGTCATTCGAATTCACACTTGAGTTAGATGCTTCACTCAGTTCCAATTTCATAATACTTTTTGGATCAATTATAATTTAAACAAAGTTCTCGTTTTGTGCAAAGTAAATATATAAGCTTTTAGATTGTCATGTTAAGTGTATTCTAACCGGCTGGTGAACATGCAGTGAAGACACGAGATGGGTAATTCACAAGGGCAACACTGTCAACTTCTAGCAGGATAGGTGGATTCCCCATTCTGGTCCTTACGATCTCAAATTTATGGGCCTCTTAACCTAACTGACATCAATATTAAGATAAGCAACCTGTTCAGCAATGGCATATGGGATTTTCATACTCTATCGGTCTATCTTTTACCCTACCCACGGAATTGATCTATGCTATGCAGAGTGCTTATATTCCTTTAAATAGCGAGCACATGGATAAACCTATTTGAGGTCTGAACGCTAATGGTCTCTTCTCCACAAGCAAGTTCTGCATATCACTTTATAGCCTCCAAAGTTAGTACAGCAAATAAAGTTAAATTCTTCCTCTGACTCCTTCATGGACGTCTGCCCACAAATTCCTACCTGCACTCAATTGCTTTAAATACACCAAAGAACTGTTCACAATGCATCACAAGTGATGAAACTATTGGGCATATCTTCTTTGAATGCCCCAATGCAAACAGATTCTGGCTTTACGCCATCTAATTGGCTAAGCGTTGTTCACCAAAAACGATTGGAACAACACTTGGTATAAGCTAGTATCAGTTACAACAACAATCCCATATAGAGAGACATCAACCCATTCGGTTCGTGGCACTTATGGTTAACAAGAAATGATAACTGTATCGATAACAACAACAACAACTGCATTATAAGTACTACTGAGTACTGTCTTCTAACTAATACCAGCTCAAGACCTATTAACAAAAACATCCAAGTGTAGGAGGGATAGGAGGTTAATCCGTGACCACTAAGGTAATTGGGTAATAGGCTATATGAAAAGCATCCCTAACACCACTAACACCTTGACAGAATTAATTGCACTAATTCAGGGGCTGAAGATTGCGGTGGAACATGCCTTACTTCCACTAGAAATTTGCACAGATCAACTGAGGTAATCAGACTACTTAACAATGGACATGAGACTTATAGTTCCATTACTCATGAATGAATGCAGGTCATTGATACACGAACTTGGGCACCACTGGCGAAGCCAGGAATTTTTTTTAGGGTGTTACAAACTTAAAAGAATTGAAAAAAATCCACGACAAAGGGTATTCAATATATGTTATATACGGGGTCTCAATAAAATATCCGGGGTTCTATGCAGTTTAAACTTGAAAATCGGAAGAAAAAGATGGAGCAATTAAAACAAACCTTGTCTGGAGCAAAACTGACAAATCTCTCGGAGCAGGAGGTGAATTAGCCGCGGCTATGAAAAAGGAGGAGGAGGAGGAAATGGGTATATCTACAGCCCTAAGCGGAGCAATTAACAGATTCCTTTTTTGTCCCTTTAGAAAACCAGTAGGTTGGTGGTTTGGGAAACAAGACAATTTAGCATTATAATAATACTGCTGCTGCTGCTCCAGTAAGCAATGAGCTGCTGGTTTTGATTTAGGGTGCTTGCATTTGTATTTGGTGCTTGAATGTTTAGGTAAGATTGGGGAGTGGAGGCTGAGGCACTTCATTTTGGTGGACAATTGAAGTCCTCTTTTATTCCATTAAGTGAGTGTAATTTAACAAGGATTATCTATTTCTTTTTTTTTTTTACATGGATAAGGTTTCAAAGGAGGGAATAGGAGAACAAATCTCTGATAATGGATAGAGGGCTTTATTTGTAGATATGGCGTGGGACAGCCCATTTTTAACGTGATATTTAGTTTTTATTCGGTAGTTTTAATGCTCAACGAAAATAGCCATTTTTCTATTAAGGACATGGTGCCCTTAAAGAAGTTAAGTACATGATGTCCTAAAGTTTAACAACAGAAAGTGTAAATACATGACACTTTGTTATTAATATTTACACAACATTCATGAAGTTAAGCACATCGTGTGCTTAATATTTACACAACACTCATAAAGTTAAGGACATTATGTCCGTAATATTTACACTGCACACATAAAGTTAATGACAACATGATGCACACATGAAATTAAGGACATGAGATCCTAAAGTTTAACATCAGAAGGTGCAAATACAAGTTAAGGACATTATGTCCTTAACAATTATACTGTACACATGAAGTTAAGGGCGCAATGTCCTTAACATTTACACTGCACATATGAAGTTAAGAATATGGTATCCTAAAGTTTAACAACGGAAGGTGCAAATATATATATATATGAATGTTGTAGTTGAAAAGTAGTTGTATAATGTCTGAATCGTTATATAAATTTTGTATTTAAGTTATCAATACTATCTTTTTACATAAAGTTGTTGATATGTATCAAAATTGTATTAAAGTTTTGATTGGAATCTTAGAGAGGAAGAAGCACACACCACAGACAAAATATATACAAATCAGATATAAAATATATACAAAAACATAATGTGTAAAATTTGTATAAAACTGTATTTAAGTTGTATGATATTGTAGTTGTATTTAACTGGGTATAACTAATGTATGAAAGTTGTTGATAAGTTGTAAATAAGTTGTATAATATATAACTAATTTTATGAAATTTATTTTTACTATGTATGTTATTGTAGATATTCATATTTGTATTAAATTTGTATGAAATTTGTTTTTAATTTGTATGTTGATTTACCATATATTGTTTGATATCGTCCAAATCACACCTCAAAACAAGTATATGAAAAGGCCGATTGCAATAATTGTAACCCAATAAAGAGTCGGGATCGAATCCACATGGAGTTATATGGGAGATAAGAGTATATATTCTAGTACGTGAGTTTGAACTATCTTAATTTACATTTTCACAAATTGGTTTTGTTTCTATTTCTATTTTTAAAACTAAGATTGCAAAGTTAAGAAATAAAACTAAGATAATTATTTTTGGTTGTTTTTCAAGTGTGTAAAAAGCCTAGGGATATGACCATCACCTAGTTGTTGCGTGATGGGATATAAAACTTAATACTTGTTTTGTTTATCGGGGTGTATTATAGCTATCAACTCTAAATTATCAACTAATACCTCTCAATCAGAGAGCGATTTTGTGCAATTTGACTTTCTCAAGTCCAAATGAGTATTGCACAAAATTGTTGATAAAAGCTCAAGTCGGGTTATTACTATATTTAGGTTGAACCCTTTAATTGGTTAATCAATCTCTCGATTCATCCAATTTATTATTAGCCAAGTTTTCCTAGACTAAGTCTCTCTTTCTCAAGTAGGGACTAAGTCAAATAGGCATGAACTAATATTTGCAACCATTAATTCCACAAATTAAAGCATAAACAAGGCTAAATAATAAACACTCAATCATAAACAAACATTAAGTTAGATACCCATAAGGTTTAGGTTTGGGTCACAACCCTAGTAAAAATCAAGTTACCATGCTTGAAATTGAATAAATAGAAGAAAGAATATTAATCAAACTCATATTGTAAAGTCAAATGATAAAATCTTTGTTAAAATATTCCAAAATATAGAAAACTACTAAAAGAAGCAAAGAAAAATAGCTACAGGACTTGCTGATGTCAAAAGTTTCTAATTTAGTGAAACTCGTCTATTTATACAAAGCTAGAAATTTCGGACAAAAATGCCCTTCAGAAGGTTCTACGGCCGCAAAATTTCATGCGCGGCCCGCAAAAAGTCTTCATCTTGTAGGAGCTAGGATTCTACGGCCGCACAATTCTCCACTGCGGCCGCGAGGCAATGTTTCTGCGGTCTGCAGATTTATCACTGCGGTCGCAACCTGGTCTTCTGCGGTCTACATCTATACTTCTACGACCGCAAGGCACTTCTTCTGTGGCCGCACAATTCTTGTGCGGTCCGCAATCTTGAGGGACTTGGACTTTGAAAATTTGCACATCCTCTGAAGTTCATCTCCAGTTCTTCATTTACGGCCGCACAATTCTTGTGCGGTCCGCAGTTTTCTAGGAAACCTGTTTGGATTTTCTTCATTGTTTGTGACAGCAGATGAAATTCTGCGGTCCGCACTTTACAAACTCTTGTGCCTTGTTGCTTTGTGTTTTGATTACTCCTTTTTTAGTCTGATTTAATCTCGAGAGTCCAACTTCCAATATTCATGCAATTTTGCACATTTCATCAGTTTTGGGAACACAATTAAACGCTTTTAAACTAAAACAAAAGCTAAAAGGCGCTAATAAGTAGTCAAAATCCTCACGTATCTACTCCCCCAAACTTATGTTTTTGCTTGTCCTCAAGCAAATAAAATAGTTCTCACCTCCACAAGTTAAGGGCCATTCCAACCAATCAAATGTGAGTCAACGCATCCGGGAAAAAATGATTAATCTCTATTGTAACGACCCAACCGGTCGTTTTGCGTATTAGGGTCCTGTTTCCTTAAATGAAACCTTCCATGGCGGCTATTCGTGCTTTATGACTCGCGGGAGCGGGTGGTTCGGGATTTGGGAATGAATTGGATGGTTTAGGAACACTTGGTTCCTTAAGGCTGGCCTATTTGGCCAAGTTTGACTTCGGTCAACACTTTAAGCAAACGACCTCAGAATCGAGTTCTATAAGCTCCAGTAGCTCTGTAAAGTGATTTCGGACTTGGGCGTATGTTCGGCTCGGGTTTCTGATGACCCGGGAGCGTTTCGACGCCCGAAATGGAAATCAGGATTTCCTTAAGTTTAGAATTTGGCCTGGAACGAGACTTCATGCTATCCAAGTCCGAATGGAATTTCGAGGCCAGCAATATTTCCGTATAGTCATTTATGACATGTCTGCAAAATTTGGGGTCATTCCGAGTGGTATAGACTCGTTCGGCGCAATGTAATGAATTCTAGAATTTCAAAGTTCTTAAGTTTGATTAATTTGGTTTTGGGGTTGAATTTTGAGTTCCGTTGTTGTTTTTCATGTTCCGAAAGTTTGAGCGAGTCTGTATCATGAATACAGACTTGCCGGTGTTTTTGGACGGGGTCCCGGGGGACTCGGGGGTGTTTTAGACCCCCGGGAGCTAAGTTAGAAAAACCAGAAATTTTCTGTCTAGTTTCCTTCTCTGCGATCGCAGAAGCAGGGATGCGATCGCAGAGAAGTATTTATGCTGGGCCATCCAATGTTTTCTGCGATTGCAGGCATCCCTTAGCGATAGCATATGGTCCCCTCTCCAACCCTCTGCGGTCGCAGACTCATCCATGCGATCGCACAAGTCACCTACCCCCTACTGCCTGTTCTTCTCTGCGATCGCAGACCTCACTCCTGCGATCGCATAAGCCTACCTCCCCACCCTCCGCGATCGCATGCCCAATCTATGCGATCGCATAGTGCTTCTCGAGGGCCAGGGGCATTTGTTCTCCACGATCGCAGGCCTATGCCGCGATCGCAGTGAAGGTTTTCCTGGGCAGTATTTAAATGCCCAATTACGGGCTTTCTTCCTCATTTCCAATTTCCAAACTCCATTGAAGCATCTTAGAGCTGGGGGAAAAGGCTGTCCAAAGCCACTATCATCTAAGGTGAGTGACTTCTTCTCTAAATTATCAATTTTTCATGGAATTCAACTAATTTTGTTCTTAGAAATATCAAAATCATGGGAAAATTGGGTAGAAATTCCCAGGGCTTTGATAATTAGTGAATTATCCCTTTTTAGCCATGAATTCCTAAATAAATTAGGTAATTACGATCCTTAGGCTTCGGGTAATTCATCCCTTCGAGAATTTTCAAAATCCGAACGCGTGGGTCTGAGGGCGAAATTTCAAAAACCTTCAAGAATACTATATTTTGGAATTTCTTGTTAATTCTTATTCTTGGAGCATAAGTTGATTCAATTATGCTATGTTTGGCTAGTTGTGAGCCGTCGAGGGTAGTTTCGGAGCATTGGGCGCATTCTTGATCCGGTCTTTGGTCCGAGGAGTGCTCCGTCGAGATGAGTCTCCTTTCTAACCTTGTAAGAGAGAATTGTCCCTATAGTCAACCTTAATTGCTATGTGAACTTGTTTGGGGGCTACGTACGCACCGAGTGACGAGAGTTCACGCGTGGTGGCTATTATTGCTTCGTCCGGGTAGTTAGGACACATCATGTTCATTGTTTCTTTCATGTTATAACATAAATATGATCTGTGCACTTGCGTTATTGGTATTGTTTTATCTAAATATTGTGATACTTGGCTTGATTAAATTGTGATAAGAGAATTACGGGATGGGATCGGGCCATACGCCACGGTAGAGTGACGAGAGATTATGTCATGGGATCGGTCTGTACACCACAGCAGATTGATAAGAGATTATATTTTGGGATCGGGACATACGCCATGGCAGAGTGATGAGAGATGTATATTATGGGACCGGGCCGTACGCCACGGCGAAGACTACAGGGTGGGATCGGGCCGTACGCCACATCGAAGATTACAAGATGGGATTGGGTCATACACCACGGCAAAGCGATGAGAGTGAGTACCATCTGGGAGCGGGCCGTACGCCACGGCGAAGACTACAGGGTGGGATCGGGCCGTACGCCACATCGAAGATTACAAGATGGGATTGGGTCATACACCACGGCAAAGCGATGAGAGTGAGTACCATCTGGGAGCGGGCCGTACGCCACGGCGGGTACCAACCTTGTTTGATTTTGAATTGTTATTTGATGCCTAATATCGATGTACTTGGTTATTTGTCTTACATGCCTACTATTTTCCTTACATCCTGCTTACTTTATCACTCTTGGACCTTAGTGAGTATCGAGTCGATTTCTCGTCACTACTTCTTCAAGATTAGACGGGATACTCATTGGGTACATATTTATGTATGTACTCATGCTGCACTTTCTTTTCTTTTGTACTTAACTATACAGGTCCGGAGGTTGGTACGTCTGATTATCAGTCCGGTGCTAGGTATTGACCGAGTGGTTATACTTCACGGTGAGATGTCCTTCCTGGCGACCTCCTGGCAGCGCCCTGGAGTTTCTTTTGTCTTGTTTCTCTGTCTTTTGTTCAGACTGAGGCCCTGTATTTATTTTAGTTATTGCATATTCAGTAGTTGCCTGTGACACTCGTGACACTAGTTCCTGGTTCACACTTAGCGTATGTTTGGGTATTAGGCTGTATAGCGATGTATTTGTTTATCTTAGCCCGACTTTCGTTATGTTTCCACTATCGTATCGGGTTAATAACATGTTAATTGCTTTAAAACGGGTAATTGACGACTTGTTTGAACCAAACGGGAAGGGTGACACCTTGTGTAATTCGTATCGGCTTGCCTAACCCCGCTGTTGGGCGCCTTCGCGACCTGAATTAAGTTTTGGGTCATGACAACGTGGTATCATAGCTTTAGGTTCACGTAGTCTCACGAGTCACGGGCAAACCCAGTAGAGTCTTGCGGATCGATACGGAGACGTCTGTACTTATCCTCGGGAGGCTATAAGGTGTTAAGAAACTCCTTTTGTTCATATCCTATCGTGCAATCGGTGATGTACTCATACCTGTTCTTCTATTCTCTCACAGATGGTGAGGACGCGTGCTTCACATGTTCCTGATCCAGGAAAGGCTGCTACCCCCGCCGCTTGAGGCCGTGGTAGGGGCAGGGGTAGGGCTCCTGTTCGTAGTAGGGGCGAGGGCATCCCAGAGCTGTACCGGTTGCACCGATTGAGGATCCTTATGTTGAGGAGCAGGATGAGCTGCCTCCAGTAGCTCCACCACCAGCTGATTTTATGACGGCGCCAGGCTTCCAGGAGGTCATGGGCCGTATGCTGAGGTTCATGGATACTATGTCACAGGCGGGTATACTTCCATCAGATCCTGCTACTTCTCAGGCAGGAGGGGGAGTTCAGACCCCTACCGCTCAGGCTACAGGACCAGCAACAGCAGTACATCGTACTCTAGATATTCCACCAGTGATTGGGGTTCAGCCTGGGGTGGCAGCACTAGAGCCCAAGCCAGTTGTAGAGATGGACCAGCAGAAGCTGTTGGGTAGATGGACCCAACTTCGCCCTCCGACCTTCGGGGGTGATCGAGGAGAGGATGCGCAGGATTTTATCGAGAGGTGCAGGGACAGACCGCACAACATGAGGATATTAGAGTCACATGGGGTAGACTTCACGACATTTCAGCTTGAGGGCAGAGCTCGCCACTGGTGGCAGTCATATGTTCTCAGTAGACCAGCAGGGTCGCCACCGGTTACATGGGAGCAGTTTATTCAGTTATTTTTGGATAGGTACATTCCACTGTCGGAGAGGGAGGAGCTTCGGGGTCAGTTCGAGAGATTGGAGTAGGGGAAGATGTCCGTGACAGACTATGAGGCGAGGTTTACAGAGCTATCCTGCCATGTCCTTATGATATTGCCCACGGATGCTGAGAGAGTTCGACGGTTTGTGGCAGGCTTACATCCGGGTATCAGGACCTCCATGTCCAGAGAGGTTGAGATGGGTACCCCCTACCAGCTTGTGGTCGAGATAGCTCGACGTATCGAGGGTTACCGTGCGAGGAGTAGAGAGCAGGGTCAGCAAGACAAGAGGCCCAGGTTCACAGGTGATTTCAGAGGTGCTCCAGCTAGGGGCAGGGTTCCTATAGGAGGCAGTCAATTTAGCAGGCCTTCCTATTCAGCACCACCGTTTCCTCCCAGGGGTGTTTCAGTGAGGCCTCAGTTCAGCGCCATGCCAGAGCGCTCTTATCATCCTCCAGCCGTCCAGAGTGTACCCAACAATTATCCTAGCCCTCAAAGATTCTCCAGTTCTTATCTCAGTGCTTTACCAGAGGATTCACACTGCTCTTCAGCTATTCAGGGTTCCTCCTCTTTGGGGCAGAGAGAAGTAGTGCCAGGGGGTTGCTTCGAGTGTGGGGATCTGGGTCACACATGAAGGTTTTATCCCAGGTATCGGGGCAAGGCCATGCAGCAGAGCCAGCAACCTATGATTACAGCACCAGCAGCACGACCACCTAGGGGTGGAGGTCAGGTTGGCAGGGGTTGTCCTAGAGGGGGATGCCAGTCAAGAGGGGGTCGTTCAGCTTCAGCTCGTCCTGAGGGAGCTCACTTTTTGGGTGCTCCAGCCAGATTTTATGCTATTCCAGCCAAGGCAGACGCACTGGCATCAGGCTGTGATTACATGTATTATTTCGGTCTGTGGTAGAGAGGCTTCAGTGCTATTTGATCCAGGGTCTACATATTTATATGTTTCAGCATTATTTGCCCATTCTCTGGATGTTATTTGTGAGTCTTTGGGTTCTCCCTTGTATGTATCCACTCCTGTGGGCGACTCTGTAGTGGTAGACCGGGTCTACCGGTCTTGTGTGATTACTTTTTGTGGGTTTGAGACCAGGGCCGACCTGTTGTTGCTTGATATGATTGATTTCGAGGTCATCTTGGGCATGGATTGGCTATCCCCTCATCATGCTGTCTTGGATTGCCATGCCAAGACAGTTACATTAGCCATGCCTTAGTCGCCGAGGTTAGAGTGGAGGGTTTCTTCAGTTAGTTCCTTCAGCCGGGTCATTTCCTTCATGAAAGCTCGGCATATGGTTGAGAAAGGGTGTCTGTCTTATCTTGCTTATATGCGGGACACCACCGCCGAGTCTCATACCATTGATTCAGTGCCTGTCGTTCGGGAGTTTCCGGATGTGTTTCCTTCAGATCTTCCAGGCATGCCTCCAGATCGAGATATAGATTTTTGCATTGATCTGGCTCCAGATACTCAGCCTATTTCCACTCCTCCTTATCGTATGGCTCCTAAGGAGCTAAAGGAACTGAAGGAGCAGCTTGAGGAGTTGTTGGCCAAGGGATTTATTAGGCCAAGAGTGTCGTCGTGGGGTGCTCCAGTCCTATTTGTGAAGAAGAAGGATGGGTCTATGCGGATGTGTATTGACTACCGCCAGTTGAATAAAGTGACCATCAAGAACAAGTATCCTCTGCCGCGCATTGATGATTTGTTTGATCAGCTACAGGGTGCTCGTGTGTTCTCTAAGATTGATCTGAGGTCAGGTTATCACCAGTTGAAGATTCGGGCTTCTGATGTCCCGAAGACTGCATTTCGCACCAGATATGGCCACTATGAGTTCTTAGTGATGTCCTTTTGCTTGACTAATGCCCCAGCAACATTTATGGACTTGATGAATAGGGTATTCAGGTCGTATATAGACTCCTTCGTTATTGTTTTCATTGATGATATATTGATCTACTCACGGAGCCTGGGAGAGCACGAGCAGCATTTGAGAGTTGTGCTTCAGACCTTGCGAGAACAGAAGCTATATGCTAAGTTCTCCAAGTGTGAGTTTTGGTTAGAGTCTGTGGCATTTCTGGGGCATGTGGTGTCCGGTGAGGGTATCAAGGTTGATCCGCAGAAGATTGAGGCAGTTCAGAGTTGGCCACGTCCTACTTCAGCTTCAGAGATCAGGAGTTTTCTGGGTTTAGCAGGTTACTACCGTCGGTTCGTTGAGGGATTCTCTTTTATGGCCGCTCCATTGAATAGATTGACTTAGAAGAATGCTCCATTTCAGTGGTCCGACGATTGTGAGGCGAGCTTTCAAAAGCTCAAGTCAGCATTGACTTCAGCACCAGTGTTATCATTGCCTTCTGAGTCTGGAGTATATACAGTGTATTGCGACGCTTCACGCGTCGGGTTGGGATGTGTGTTGATCAGGATGGCAGGGTTATTGCTTATGCTTCGTGGAAGCTGAAGGTTCATGAAAAGAATTACCCTGTGCACGATTTGGAGTTGGCGGAGATTGTTCATGCTTTGAAGATATGGCGGCATTACTTATATGGTGTATCTTGTGAGTTCTATACGGACCACCGCAGCCTGCAGTACTTGCTTAAGCAGAGGGACCTTAATTTGAGGCAGCGGAGGTGGCTTGAGTTGTTGAAAGACTATGATCTCACTATTCTGTATCACCTGGGCAAGGCAAATGTAGTGGCGGATGCTTTGAGCAGGCGGGCAGCTAGTATGGGTAGTTTGTCCCACATTGCAGCTGAGGAGAGACCTTTAGCCTTGGACATTCAATCCTTGGCCAATCGATTGGTGAGATTGGACCTTTCAGAGTCTCGTCGAGTTTTGGCTCATGTGGTTGCTCAGTCTTCATTATTGGGAGAGATCAAGGCTCGCCAGTTTGATGATCCACGCCTAGCAGAGCTTAGGGATACGGTGGTCCAGGGCAGGGCCAAGGAGATTACCTTAGGCGAGGATGGTTGCTCTACAACTCCAGGGTCGATTGTGTGTTCCTGATGTTGACGGTCTGAGGGAGAGGATTCTAGCAGAGGCGCACAGTTCTCGGTATTCTATTCATCCAGGAGCGACAAAGATGTATCGTGATTTGAAGAAACACTACCGGTGGAGGCGGATGAAGAAGGACATTGTTCAGCATGTGGCTAGGTGTCTTAATTGTCAGCAGGTTAAGTACGAGCATCAGCGGCCAGGAGGCTTGTTTCAGCAGATGCCCATTCCTCAGTGGAAATGGGAGCGTATCACTATGGACTTCGTGGTTGGGTTGCCTCGGACTTTGCGGAAGGTTGACGCAGTTTGGGTCATTGTGGATAGATATACCAAATCGGCGCATTTCATTCCTGTGGCTACTACTTACACTACAGAGAAGCTGGCTCGGATTTACCTTCGTGAGATAGTCTGGTTGCATGGTGTGCCGGTGTCTATCATTTCAGACCGGGGTCCTCAGCTCACTTCGCACTTCTGGAGAGCCTTGCACAGTGAGATGGGTACTCAGATAGACCTCAGTTCAGCATTTCACCCTCAGACTGATGGCCAGTCAGAGCGTACAGTTCAGATTCTGGAAGATATGCTCAGGGCCTATGTGGTGGGATCAGTTCTTGCCTTTAGCGGAGTTTGCATACAATAATAGTTATCAGTCCAACATCGA
>MDKH01066994.1:0-27353 GCA_005239495.1 Nicotiana undulata | reverse complement strand
ACAACCTGAATACATCTAACTATCCGATCACACTCACCATGTAGTCATCTAGTCACAAATTCCCCTAAATAAGGGCACCATACGGACATATAAGTCCCCCAACACATGTGCTCACACAAACAAAATCTCAGCACTCAAGCCACAGACAAAACTCGGCCTCAAGTCCTTCCGACTGGCCCATTATCAACATGCTAAAAATCACATCTCACCCATGGAAGTCACAAGCCACCGACGCACAACTAATACCAAGCGCTCGCGTACGCATTCGAATACATGAAAGGAATTTAAAGAGTTACGCTTTTGGCTGAATAAATGGATTCGAACGATAAGAATTCAAGGATGTGGAATGTTTCCTAAGGGTTCTGCAGCCTCTTGAAGATAAGTACAGACGTCTCCGTACCGATCCGCAAGACTGTACTAAACCTGCTCATGACCGTTGAGTCCTATGTAACATCGTGCTCTGATACCAACTGTCACGACCCCAAATCCTAACCGGCCGTGATGGAGCCTATCGTGGAACTAGGCTAGCCAACACTCATAATTTTCCCATTTTTCTTTTCAAATATCTCAATTTATTTTCAGCAATTCATAACACGCATATAAATTTCGAAATCTTTAAACAAAACAATCAAGCTAACAATCTACAATCGTCCCCAAGACCCGGAGTCAACATGTCATGAGCATCTACGAAATAAACTAACTCTGATAATGTCATAGACAAAGTCTAGGAATAAAATACTAATACTAAATAAGGAAGGGAAATGGAGATGCTGCAGACGCTGGGCAACTACCTCGAAATCCCAAAGCTGATGATGAATGAAACTCGGATGACTATTGCTCCGAACCAGTACCTGGATCTGCACACAGAGGTCCATGGAGTAATGATGAGTACGCCAACTCAGTAGTAATGAAAATAAATCACAGTCTGAGAACAAGAAACAGTGATTATAATGAGAATTTAGCCACTTAGTTTTTAAAAATAGTCTTAAAGTTGAAAAAGTCAATTGAGAGTTGACTTATTGATAAACGACCTCAGATAGTTTCTTTAGGTGATTTGGGACTTAGGAGTGTGTTCAGAATATTTTTGTGATGTCCGATGTAGAATTAGGCTTGAATTGGCGAAAGTTAGTTTTTGGTGATTTTTGATCGGCAATGGAAAATAGGCTATCGGGGTCGGAATGGAATTTCGACAGTTGGAACAGGTTTGTAATGTCATTTTGGATATGTCTGCAAAATTTCATGTCAATCGGAGTTGTTTTGGATAGTTTCGGCGTCGTTGATGGATTTTAGAAATTTCAAAGTTCTTAGGCTTGAATACGATGTGATTTTGGTGTTCCGAGGGTGCAACCAAGTTTAAATGATCATATGTGACGTGTTAGTATGTTTGGTTGGGGTCTCGAGGGGCTCGAGATTGAATTTGAATGGTTAACGGAAAGTTCAGAGTTGGAAATTGCAGCAAAAAAACTGCTGGTGTGGAATTACGGTGGTTTCCGCACCTGCGGAAGATTGACCGCAGGTGCGGGCCCGCAGGAGAGGACCAAGCCCCTCAGGTGCGGGAAGGTCGCAGGTGCGATAAAGGGTCCGCAAGCGCGGAACCCTTGGGCTTAAATATAAAAATAAACCCTCCGCGACCATAACCTATTTTAACACCATTTTGAACGGAAGAAGCTTTTGAGGCGATTTTGAAGAGAGAGAATCAGTGTTCATCATAGAGGTAAGTATTTTGGGCCTTAAAACTTGATTATAGGTGATTAAGGAACACAATCACAGTGTTTAATTCATGAAAATCAGTAGAAAAGATGGAGTTAGGGCTTGAGATTATGAGACCTTTAAGGGTCGATTTGAGGGGTCAAACGGACTCCGATTTTGGTGTTCTTTATATGTACGGAATCGTGATAGGACGAAGAACATTTTGGTATAAAAATTTCTGAGTTTTGGGACGCGGTCCGGAGGGTTGAGTTTTGACCGAATTCGGATTTTTGAGCTAAATTCGATATTTTTCAATTGGAATTTATTCCTTGAGCATAATTTGATGATAAAAATCTGAACTTGGTAGATTTGGAGCACCCGGAAGTTGATTCGAAAGGCAAACGCGTTGCGAAGTAATTTCGGGCTAGTTTGAGGTAAGTAATGTCTTTAAATCCTGTCCTGAGGGTATGAAACCCCGGACTATGCACCCTCTCACGGGATTTGGAATGCAAAGGTTGAAACTTTGGAGATATATTCCCTAATTAGGCGACTATTGAGTTGCTAAATCGACTTTTAAGCTTATGCTTAATTAGTAATTATATATTACGATATGTTTTGGGCTGTAAGCCATGTTTGGGGCCTAGTGCCGACTTGTTTACCCTTGGGGGTTGTGTTTACTATATTTTCCTCACTGATATGTTATTGTTTTACACTCAGTCTTTTCCCATGAAATGGTATTGACACTCAGAGTATTTTGTCACTATTTCTTGAAAATGAAACATTGTTTTGGGTCGAGAACCCGATATGTTATGGCCTAAGGGCAAATCGAGAGTGTCTGACTGAGTGAGACTTGTTGATACCCAATTTTTCCTCAAATTATTTTCAAACTTGCATATAAACTTTCAAAATCACTATTTAAAATAATAAGCATTTCCCCTTATTTTTCCTATTTTATTAAATTATTCGCATGTTTATTCAATATTTTCATATTTAAATAATTATTCATAAACTATGCTATAAATAATTTCAAAAATGTGTCCAGCTCAGTATATCGTTTATAATCATTTCTAGCTGTTAAAATTCAATTATTTCGCAAATTAGCCAATTCGGTGCCATTTAATTTCAATTGCAATAATTTTACGATCATAGCCCAATTGAACATTTTGTACTATTTTTATTCAAAACTTACATATTCTTTGCACTTAATATTAGTTAATTACTGTGATTTTACCTATTTTTACTCAAATTCGCTTTATACAATTATTAGCTATTTTTTATTAATTAATTATTTTTGTAGGTATTTAGCTAGTAGCCATTTTTATTTTCAAATTTAGCCACATTTAAACCCCAAAATACCCAACCCAATTAACCCAAATTACCCAACCCAAATCCCAATTAAAATACCCAGCCCAATCTTCAATTAATCCGGCCCAGTCCTAAATCAATTTGAGCCGTTAATCAAATTAGATCAATGGCCCAGATTACACTTACGTAATTTAACTCTACCTAACTCCCCCCTCCCGGTCTCAGTTCCTTCGAGACTCTTCGACTCTCATTCTCTCTCTATCTCTCTGTTACTCTCTAGAAGCTTCCTTGGCTTCTCCCCTCCGATGGGATTTGTTCACCTTCTCCGACCGGTTTTCTCACCGGAGTCTATGGCTCTTCACTATCTCCTGGTCATCTACCCGCCTCTCAACCCCTCAGTGACATCCTAGGCTCCTTAGATGAACCTGGAGCGGTTCACTCACCTCCCTTTGGGTCTCTTGCCATTTCCGGCCATCCCCGGCTGTTGAGTAAGTGTTGCAGTCTCCCTAACCTAAATCGATGCCATCTCTGAGGTTTGCCCTCTTTTATGGGTTCCACGAAACCCTAGCCTTTTGTATTTATGGGTTTCTTTTAAGATCCGTTTTACATTTTACAATATTATGAAGTTTCTCTATGGTTTTCTCCGAAAAATCTCGTTTTTAACAATTTCAAAGCTAGGGTTTCTATACCCTGTTTTCAAAACAGTATTTCCTCTTAATTTTAGTCATCTATGCTATATTTAAGCGAGTATCTCATGATTTCTTGTTGTTTGAACTGTTATGTTGAAACCCTAAACTTTTAGGTTGATCTTTATTATGTGTATTTGTTTCTTACAAGACTATTTGTGTGTTATTTGTGACTTTTGCTTTAGTTCATTGTTATGACTTTTAATTTTCTGGGTGTTGCTCCGTGTTGATCAATGACTGTTGTTTAAATGTTTAATAAGTCCGACCCATTGCCTTATTAATTATTCACCTAATGATTTGTACTGATTTTGGTGTGAAAATCCCAAGACCTGTGATGTTTGTCGTGAATAGATGATCTTATGTATTTCCTTTGTAATTCTGT
This sequence comes from Nicotiana undulata, assembly GCA_005239495.1. Taxonomy (NCBI): domain Eukaryota; kingdom Viridiplantae; phylum Streptophyta; class Magnoliopsida; order Solanales; family Solanaceae; genus Nicotiana; species Nicotiana undulata. The sequence goes on along the minus strand of MDKH01066994.1, from coordinate 23,291 downwards.
ACCAATTTTGACTGCTTTCCTTACTCATGTGATACTTTCCGTAACTACATTGGATTCCCTGTAATTGTGATTGCATTCGAGATTCCTTCAATTGATTCAAAGCTGATACTCTTCTTTACTTTATAAATATAATGTTAGTTCAACTTTCCTTAATTATATATATGTATTTGGCTTTTATTATATACTGTGTGATTCCCCTGCCTTGTAGTAACAGAATCAATCTTAATTTGATTCCTTTTCCTTATTTGGCCATGATTTGCACCATTTGAGCTTGACTCCCTAATTAAAGGGGTTCCAAGTCCTTGATTGACTTTGATTGTATCTGACTGAACAATTATTCCTGTAATTATGCTAAATTACTACTCTTTACCTATGTTATTACTTGGTTTTCGACTCTATATATAGGCTGCCTTCTCTCCTTACAGGAGACACACGAAGTGCACTAATATTCACCCACAACACACTGACATACACAAATACACACACACTAATTTGCTCTGAACCTTTATGTGCTTTCATACATACTTCTTCTTGCTCCTTGCATCTATTATTAACTACTCAGCCGGCTGAAAGCCAAGACTGAGTAATCGCTACTGCTCTTGTGCTTCTGCATACTACTGCTACTCTCATCCTGCATACTATTGTTCTATTGCTTCTCTCCTTGTCCTGTATACTGCTACTATTGTGCTTTGCTGTTCTCTATTCTTTGACTGGTATGTTTTCTAATTTAGTTTTATAGTATACGTACACAATATGCTCCAGTTTTTGTTTCTTTACCTATTGTTCGTCATGTGTTTTATCCTATGGTTCTACTGTCTACCATGTAATTAGTATGATTCCCATAATGTCTTCCCTATTTGTTATGTTTGAATATGTATCTTGCTTTTATATGATCCCCTATAATTATGTCTTTAGCATACCCCCCTACTATTTTCCTTTCCCTTGAGTCTGATATGTCTCCAGCATGCTTATATGTTCACAGTTGATACTACATATCCTAACCTGATTATTGTTACTTGCTCTCACCTTCTGCTTAACTCTATATTGCAAACCTGCCTCTCTTGCTACTTGAATATTATGCAAATCCTGATCTTATTGGTCTATGATATTATGTGACAACTATCTGGTAATTATGTGACTACTATAATCCTGCTTAACTCTACTGTTTAATATTGTTTGTCCCCAACCCTTTACCCCCGTTTGTGTTTGCTCTTTCATGAATCTGGTTGCCTATTGGTTGCAGTGGTATTGCTTCTCTTCTGATAAACTCATTTACTGCTTTTCCAAAGCTATTTTCAAATTGTTGTCTCAATTACTCTTTTCAAACTCAAGTCTCTCTTTAAACTCCAAGCACTTCCCACTACTCTTAGATTCTAGGTTCTGCTCCCTTCGTGTGAGCATTGCCTTGGGGACCCCTGAGTACCCATTGAACTTTGACACACAAGGTTGGCACTCTACACTGCACTTACTCATTCCTGGCTAGGGTACCTGGGTGTGAGCACTGTCCAGGACCTTCTGAGGTCCTTAGAGACTATGACACACTTGGGTTGAGGATCATGGCATATGGCAAGTGGATCTGGTACTTGGGCCTACTGCTAGGTTCTCTATAGTATAGCTTCTTGATTTTCTTATTCAGTTGTGTAATTTATGTTATGCCGGTCTGTAATAATTATTTGTAAACTAACTCCGGGACTGGATAGTGAAAAGGGTGGGGTTATGCATGTTTAGTATAAATCCGGATAGAAAACATGTTTAGGATTTACTTCACCTATGTGCGCAATAGAAATCCTGTTTAGGATTGTCATGCATTAGTAAGTCATGTTTTAGGTTTCTTTACTTCAACATCTCATCACACTCATGATCACTACTCAAATCATGTTAACTACCAGTAATAGGCTGTTACAATTACTGTCCCGCTTAGAAATCCTGTTCTAGTTAAATAACTATAAGAAATGGTTGCCACAATGACACTGCCTCTGCATATACATAACTGTTGTATTTAGAAACCATGTTTAGGGTACTCCTGTGTGCATTAGATATCCTGCCTTTAGGACTTCTTATTTGTCGAACTACAGTAGCTGAAAGCCCAATTAGCATGTTAATCTAATAATCCCATAAAAATATGATTAGTCTACTTGAAACATTTTCTGCAAATATATACCTTTAAAATCAGAATCTAAATATGCATGTTCACCCTTTGGGATAGTTAGGCAATGTATACGACGCCTAGGAAAACTTTAAGCCTAATGCGTATTAAAATCAAATCAATTATGTTCTACTAGTTTAATCAGCCTCTTTTAACCTTTTTGAACTCTGCTGCTCCCATTCTTGTTTTTGCCTCTCTGAAGGTCACCCTACTTCTTATTAAAACTCTCTATATATTTTTAACAAATCTTGAAGTCGTGCACTTGCTAACGCTTAAAATTTTCTAGTTCTTGCACTATTATGTTTTCAAACTGCTGTGTTGTAAAGCTACTTCACTCCGCTCTAATCGTGCCATTCTGAGTCCTTGCTCTGTCAACCTGCTATTTTTTATACAAATTTTATCACTCTTTTACTATAATTCTCTTTTTAACTACTACTCGTTGTTAAGCTACTGCATTTTAGTCACTTCTCTTTTAAAATCACTATATCACTACAAACCATGTTTTAATGATTTTCATCTGTATTTTCTGGAAACTTTAAATCCCTGTATATTTTCTAAATCTTACCGTTGTCTATAAACAACTGCATTTCTGAAAATCAACCATTTTCTGAATTACTCAATTTAAGTTGAATTGTCTACCTCATCGCTAAGTCTTTTTCAAAGCAGATCCTTTTGCAACTTACCGATTTCCCTCTAAACTCCTGTTTTAAACTCCTGTCGTTGAGACCTTAAGTGTGTTTGAGACGTGCTACTTATATGTCTACCTGTGGAGGGGTCTATGAGCCTTTATTTGCCTCTATGTGTTCCCTTATACGTGCAGTCCTACTTGTTATGTATGTCGATTAGAGTTTATCCTTTAAACCTAGGGGTCAGCCTAGTACTCGCCTTGTAGGAATAGTAGTCCTAAAACACCCTCCAGGACTGATAGGATGGGACGGGTAATGGCACGCAATAAGCATTCGTAACCAACACACGCATTTAAATAACCTTTACGGGGTGGGAAGGGTAGAATACGGATATGATGACCAGTGCGCTAATACCACATGTAGCCGCTTCGTCGAGGTGTGACATACCGGGTATTGCATTGATGTGATCCGTATTACTTTAAACCTAGGACAGTTTCTTTTTAAATGTTTATTTTTATGCTTTCTCCAAAACCTTTAAAGATTTTTATGCTTGTTTGAAATCCCCTCTTATATGAACCTTACTTGCTACTTGTTCACCGTCCAAATTCACAAAACTTCTTGGCTGGGACCCACAGTTGTGGATCTTGAGGGGTGCCTAACACCTTCCCCTTGGGATAATTTCAAGCCCTTACCCAATCTCTGGTAACACAAACTAGTTCATGAGTTATCAACTTTAGGTGCCCTAACACACCATAAAAATCATTAGGTGGCGACTATTCCTTAAACCCTTTCTTTTAAGGAGTTGTCCAAAATGTCATAAACCCGATCTCTCCGTACCTAACCCGTTCGATAGAAAAAGGGGGCGCGACATCATGGCGACTCTGTTGGGGATATTCCTTAGGCTTATACCATTAAAAGTTGTCTTGTGAATTTGGACCTTTATTCTGTTTAAATGCTTACACCCTTTCCTATTCCCCATTACATATTATTAACTATTTAATTCTGCAAGTAATAATTTGTCTAAGCAAAACTGACATATCTTCGTGTTTTCCTTGTAACTGCTTTCCGTTATAACTGCCGTATTTATTTTTTCTTTACTGCTTTCCATAACGTGAAAATAATGCCTACTTGTTTTAATGCTTATTATTGCATATCATGCTCCACATTCATATTCCACTCGTGCCAAACGAAATTCTATAGCAACGCTTACAATGAGTGGTTGCGCTATTCCAATATTATCACCCCCTAAATTTGGAAAGGCGTATTTGCGGCAAAACTAGTCGATCAGCGGTGCAGTCGACGGTTTCGTGCCTTCCCCCTTTAGTTGTCCGCTCAAGGGTACCAGTCTAAAACCCCGATAGAAACCTTACTCTATTGTATGTTGCATGCATCATGGTCAAACCTAGCCAGGCTAATGTGTTGTCCACACAATAGCCATTAAGATAGCCTTGTCCTAAGTCCATTGGGTTTCCCTGGAACCCAAAAGGACGCATTCACGTTCTGTGCATTTATTTGGGGAACTTAAATGCTTTGCTAATTATGGATTTTAAATAGTCGAGTCTGGCGGGGGTAAGTGCCTAACCTTTTTTGTTCGCAGGAAACGAGGCACGAAGTCCCCAGACTCAGCATGATCTAAAATATGACAAGAGGGTCAAGCTTGGAGAAGGTCCTTCTGGGACCCAATTAGATAGGATTTTCTTTTCCGCTTTACCAATGTAATAAGGCCAATGGCCATTAGTGATTTTATTTCTTACTTATTGTTTTTGTATTGTTTTTGGATTCGTCCATTTTTACCATCAATAAAATGAGGCATTTAGCATTTCAAGTTCTCCAAATTAATTTGTTGCTAGGCCTACCTCGGGCACAAAGAGGTTCCCCAACTTAGGTTGCGTTTTACATTTTCGCATTACGTGTTTAAATTACCGCAATATTCTTTATAATCCTCACTGACTTCCTTACCTTTTGTTTTGTTTTTCTTTATTTATTATTCCCCTCCTCGAAGGTTGGTTCATGCAATCTAGCATTATATCTCAAGAGCTGCTCTGCCCGAACAACCAGAGCCCGCCGAGCCTCGGGGTAGCAAGGTTAAAAATAGGCGTTATTTACTATTTATTTACTAAATGAATTTTCCCTTTCCGCGTTTTTCAATTCCTGCAATAAAATCTTCAACGTTCAAAATATTTATTTAATTTATCAAAGCATTTTTATTTTTTCTTACAAATCTTAGATTTACTTGCTACTGTTTTCTCCCCATTACTTTATTTACACAACATTACTATTACTTATCTTGATGAACCGACGACTGTGACATGCAATGAGGCAACGCAACAAACGAATTCCGAGTAAGACGAGGATGATATAACTGAGGATATTATTAAAGAGGTCGAGAACTTTGAGAATAGACCTAAGTCTAACTTGGACGAGACTGAGGTCGTCAACCTGGGAAACGCAGAGAACGTCAAAGAAACACGCATCAACGTTCATCTGTCGCCATCAGAAAAGGAGAAATATACGAAATTCTTAAGGGAATATGAGGACATATTCGCCTGGTCGTATGACGACATGACTGGCCTCAGTACATCTATTGTGGCCCACAAACTGCCAACCAATCCAACATGCCCACCCGTGAAGCAAAAGCTCAGGAAATTCAAACCAGACATGAGCTTGAAAATCAAAGAAGAGGTCACCAAACAGATCAACGTCGGGGTTCTTTGAGTGGTCGAATATCCTACATGGTTAGCTAACATTGTGCCTGTACCAAAGAAAGATGGGAAGGTCAGAGTCTGCGTCGACTACCGGGATCTCAACCGGGCCAGTCCGAAGGATGACTTCCCCCTGCCAAACATACACATCTTAATTGACAACTATGCCAAACACGAACTGCAGTCCTTTGTAGATTGTTTTGCTGGTTACCATCAGATTTGGATGGACGAGGAAGATGTTGAGAAAACGACATTCATTACGCCGTAGGGAGTGTATTGTTACAAGATGATGCCATTCGGTCTGAAGAATGCAGGGGCCACTTACATGAGAGCTATGACTACTATATTCCATGATATGACTCACAGAGAGATCGAGGTATATGTGGACGACGTCATCATCAAATCAAAGAAAGCTGTTGATCACATGGAAGATTTGAGAAAGTTCCTCAACAGGTTAAGGAAATACAATCTGAAACTTAACCCCGCAAAGTGTGCGTTCGGGGTTCCTGCTGGCAAGCTTCTAGGGTTCATTGTCAGACGTCGAGGAATAGAGCTAGATCCATCAAAGGTCAAAGCCATCCAACAATTGTCGCCACCAAGGAACAAAAAGGATGTTATGAGCTTCCTGGGATGACTCAATTATATCATCCGGTTTATAGCCCAGTCTACCGTCATTTGTGAACCAATTTTCAAAATTCTAAGAAAGGATGCTGCCAGCAAATGGACTGAGGATTGTCAAAAGGCCTTCGACAGAATCAAAGAGTATCTCTCAGCACCACCAGTCTCGGTACCCCCAGAGCCGAGTAGACCTCTATTACTCTACTTGGCTGTGTTAGATGGAGCTTTCGGTTGCGTTGTCGGGCAACATGACGAAACAGGGAGGAAAGAGCAAGCAATTTACTACCTCATCAAGAAGTTTACTCCGTATGAGGCCCGATATTATCTATTAGAGCGCACCTATTGTGCTTTGACTTGGGTCATACAGAAGCTGAGGCATTATTTCTGTGCCTACACAACGTACCTCATATCAAGGATGGATCCGCTCAAGTACATCTTTCAGAAGCTCATGTCCACTGGCAAGCTAGCTAAATGGCAGATCCTGTTAAGTGGGTTCGACATCATTTACGTAACTCATAAGGTGGTAAAGGGACAAGCATTAGCCGATCATCTTGTTGAAAATCCTGTGGATGGAGAATACGAACCATTGAAAACGTATTTCCCCGATGAAGAAGTGTCATTCGTAGGAGAGGATATTGCAGAATCCTATGACGGGTGGAGGATGTTCTTTGATGGAGCAACAAATTTCAAAGGGGTTGGTATTGGAGCAGTCTTAATTTCAGAAACCGGTCAGCACTACCCGGTATCTGCCAAACTCAGGTTCCCCTGCACCAACAACATGGCTGAATATGAGGCCTACATCCTTAGGCTCAATTTGGCCATCGACATGAATGTTCAAGAATTATTAGTAATTGGTGACTCAGACTTATTGATACACCAAGTCCAAGGAGAATGGGCGACCAAGAATTCCAAGATACTTCCATACCTACATCGTGTGCAGGAATTGAGAAAGAGGTTCACAAAGATTGAATTCCGGCATGTTCCCAGAGTCCAGAATGAGTTCGCCGATGCATTGGCTACCTTGTCATCTATGATCTAGCATCCAGATAAGAACTTCATTGATCCTATCCCGGTGGGGATTCACAACCAGCCGGCCTACTGCGCCCACGTTGAAGAAGAAGCAGAGGGAAAGCCTTGGTTTCATGATATTAAGAAGTACTTGGCAGAGGGAGAGTACCCAGAGCTTGCAAACGCTACTCAGAAGTGCACTCTTTGAAGGTTTTCAAACAATTTCTTCCACAACGGAGGAATCCTGTACAGGAGGACTCCTGATTTGGGTTTGCTAAGATGTGTCAAGGCAAAGGAAGCAACGAAGCTGTTGGAGGAAATACATGCTGGCACATGCGGTCCTCATATGAACGGGTTTGTTTTAGCAAAAAAGATACTTCGGGCTGGTTATTTCTGGATGACCATGGAAACAGGCTGCCTCCAGTATGTCCGCAAATGCCATTGATGTCAGATACATGGGGATATGATAAAGGTACCTCCCAGTGAGCTTAATGCAACAAGTTCACCCTGGCCATTCGCCGCTTGGGGCATGGATGTTATTGGACCAATCGAGCATGCCGCCTCCAACGGACACATGTTTATTCTGGTTGCCATTGACTATTTCACCAAATGGGTCGAAGCAACATCTTACAAAGTAGTTACTAAGAAGGCCGTGGACGACTTTGTCCGTGATCGCATTGTTTGTCGGTTCGGAGTTCCAGAGTCAATCATCACCGACAATGGTTCCAACCTAAACAGTGATTTGATGAAAGCAATGTGTGAAACCTTCAAGATCAAGCACAAGAACTCCACAGCATACATACCACAGATGAATGGAGCCGTTGAGGCTGCCAACAAGAACATCAAGAAGATATTGAGAAAAATGATAGAAAAGCACAAGCAATGGCATGAGAAATTGTCATTTTCTCTGTTGGGGTATCGCACCACGGTTCGCACATCAACCGGGGCAACTCCTTACATGTTAGTATATGGTACAGAAGCCGTCATTCCTGCTGAAGTTGAGATTCCATCTTTGAGAATCATACAAGAAGCCAAGCTCAGCGACGCAGAATGGGTAAGAAGCCGCTATGAGCAATTGGCCCTCATAGACGGAAAGAGAATGAACGCGGTTTGTCATGGTCAGCTATATCAGAATAGAATGACCAGAGCCTTCAACAAGAAAGTCAAACCAAGACGATTCACACCGGGGCAGCTGGTGTTAAAGAAAATCTGTCCTCATCAAGACGAAGCAAAAGAGAAATTCTCTCCCAATTGGCAAGGCTCGTACATGGTTCACCGAGTGCTAACAGGCGGAGCACTCATACTGACAGAAATGGATGGAGAAGTTTGTCCTAAACCAATCAATTCAGATGCAGCCAAGCGCTACTATGTGTAATTTATATGTTTCTATCAATGTTGTAAATTGAACTACGCCTGACCTGATTCCCGTTTAAGAGGGGATACGTAGGCAGCCCTGTGGGTTCGGTCACATTTTAATGAACTTCTCATTTTCCCCCACGAATGGAAACTGGGGCAGAGTTTTGAGGAGGGACCTCAAATTTCCGAAGCAAGTTAAGTCGAGCACCGCACCAGTAACAGCCAGAAGCCTTCACCCATCAAACTGGGGCAGAATTTACAGGAGGACCCTCAAATCTCTGCAGCAAGAGAGGTTGCAATATCTTCAACCGCGTCGTGGTCGTCGGTTCATCCAAAGAAAATTATTCTTTTCTATATGTTATATCATATTTTATAAAACCATGCATATTTATTTCTCAAAAACAACTTTTTTTAGCAACGCTATCCCTGTGGTACAAACAAAGTTATCATCATCAAGTAGACAGGCCGATCCGAGCAAGCAGGGATACGAACTAATCCCCCCCTTTACAGAATTCATGATTTTTCTTTGGATGCAGGCACAAATACCGCGAAAGACTAATACATCCCATTATCCCCACAAGACGCTTGCTTCTCAAGGATACACTCTCTAACTCATCGCACATGCCAACACTTACTATTATCATCATTGCAAACGATACTTCATTCACAACAATCGTATCGCCGCACTTTATCGCCGCACTTTATCACCAGCTAAAAACTCTTACTGTCGTTTTATTTTCTGCATTGCATAAGGCTACCTTTCTGCCTTTCGAGACTAAGCTCTGTCTCCATATGCATGAGGTTAAGCTCTACCTCTATCTGCATTCGCATCTGCATAAGGCTATCATTCTGCCTTCCGAGACTAAGCTCTTTCTCCATCTGCATGAGGTTAAGCTCTACCTCCATCTGCATTCGCATCTTTGCATAAGGCTACCTTTCTTCCTTCCGAGGTTAAGCTCTACCTCCATCTGCATTCGCATCTTTGCATAAGGCTACCATTCTGCCTTCTGAGACTAAGCACTGTCTCCCTGCATTTTCTCGCATTGCATAAGGCTACTATTCTGCCTTCCGAGGTTAAGCTCTACCTCCCCTGCATTTTCTCGCATTGCATAAGGCTACTATTCTGCCTTCCGAGACTAAGCACTGTCTCCCTGCATTTTCTCGCATTGCATAAGGCTACCATCCTTCCTTCCGAGGTTAAGCTCTACCTCCCCTTGCATTCGCATCTTTGCATAAGGCTACCATTCTGCCTTCCAAGGTTAAGCGCTACCTCCCCAGCATTTATTTCCTACATTGCATAAGGCTATCATTCTGCCTTCCGAGGTTCCACGCTACCTCTCTCCGCATTTTACTTCATTACGCAAAGCTCCTTTCTACCTTTTCAAAGCAATCCCCTTTCGTTACGTTATTTATTTACGCTTTCTTCCGGGATAAGCTCTGCCCCTCTTTCTTTTCGCAAATCGCAAGACTAATCTCTGTCTTGTCAACATCATATTACTGCATTCTTCATGGGCTGAAATATCGCCAACTTGTCCAAAGGCGTCATCGTTCAGAGGCACCATCTCCATGGCCCGAGAACATCTTTTCATGGCCTAAGGATCTCTTATATTCAACTTGCATATCATTATTCAAAGGCATCATGGTTCGGAGGCACCATCCTCATGGCCCGAGAACATCATTTCATAGCCTGCGAATCCCGCGCTAAGCGATTCATGGCCCAGGACATCATGGTCTAAGGACATCATCCTAATTGTCCAAAGACAACATTCATAGTCCCACGGGAACTTGCATCATGTTTATATTATGCACAATATATGTTTTTTCTCTAGTTGCAGGTAACCCGGCCGAAATAGCCAACCAGGCAGGAGCAGACCGCTCCAGTTCTCCGATACAACCCCGTAAGACCTTCCTACTTTTACCTTACCCTGCATCTTGCGTCCGTTCTTGTGAAACATCACCGGTATATTTCGTCGATGATCCCGGAACTACATACGGCCTGATTCCTGTAAAACCAGGGATATGTAGGCAGCTCAGAAACCAGGGTGCGACCAAATTCTATCCCGCAGTTTCATCTCGGTCAAAATTGGCCATCATATCTTTACCTGACAGCTCTTTCATCCTTCCCGGGTAAAGAGGGACAGCTGTTGATACCCAATTTTTCCTCAAATTATTTCAAACTTGCATATAATCTTTCAAAATCACTATTTAAAATAATAAGCATTTCCCCCCTATTTTCCCTATTTTATTAAATTATTCGCATGTTTATTCAATATTTTCATATTTAAATAATTATTCATAAACTATGCTATAAATAATTTCAAAAATGTTTCCAACTCAGTATATCGTTTATAATCATTTTCTAGCTGTTAAAATTTAATTATTTCGCAAATTAGCCAATTGGGTGCCATTTAATTTCAATTGCAACAATTTTACGATCATAGCCCAATTGAACATTTTGTACTATTTTTATTCAAAACTTACATATTCTTTGCACTTAATATTAGTTAATTACTGTGATTTTACCTATTTTTACTCAATTTCGCTTTATACAATTATTAGCTATTTTTTATTAATTAGTTATCTTTTTGTGGGTATTTAACTAGTAGCCATTTTTATTTTTAAATTTTGCCACATTTAAACCCCAAAATACCCAACCCAATTAACCCAAATTACCCAACCCAAATCCCAATTAAAATACCCAGCCCAGTCTTCAATTAACCCGGCCCAGTTCTAAATCAATCTGAGTCGTTGATCAAATTAGATCAACGGCCCAGATTACACTTACGTAATTTAACTCTACCTAACTCCCCCCTCCCGGTCTCAGTTCCTTCGAGACTCTTCGTATCTCATTCTCTCTCTATCTCTCTGTTACTCTCTAGAAGCTTCCTTGGCTTCTCCCCTCCGATGGGATTTGTTCACCTTCTCCGACCGGCTTTCTCACCGGAGTCTATGGCTCTTCACTATCTCCTGGTCATCTACCCGCCTCTCAACCCCTCAGTGACATCCTAGGCTCCTCAGATGAACCTGGAGCGGTTCACTCACCTCCCTTTGGGTCTCTTGCCATTTCCGGCCATCCCCGGCCGTTTGAGTAAGTGTTGCAGTCTCCCTAACCTAAATCGATGCCATCTCTGAGGTTTGCCCTCTTTTATGGGTTCCACGAAACCCTAGCCTTTTGTATTTCTGGGTTTCTTTTAAGATCCGTTTTACATTTTACAATATTATGAAGTTTCTCTATGGTTTTCTCCGGAAAATCTCGTTTTTAACAATTTCAAAGCTAGGGTTTCTATACCTTGTTATCAAAACAGTATTTCCTCTTGATTTTAGTCATCTATGCTATATTTAAGTGAGTATCTCATGATTTCTTGTTGTTTGAACTGTTATGCTGAAACCCTAAACTTCTAGGTTGATCTTTATTATGTGTATTTGTTTCTTACAAAGCTATTTGTGTGTTCTTTGTGACGCTTGCTTTAGTTCATTGTTATGACTTTTAATTTTCTGGGTGTTTCTCTGTGTTGATCAATGACTGTTGTTTAAATGTTTAATAAATCCGACCCCTTGCCTTATTAATTATTCACCTAATAATTTGTACTGATTTTTGTGTGAAAATCCCAAGACCTGTGATGTTTGTCGTGAATAGATGATCTTATCTATTTCCTTTGTAATTCTATACCAATTTTGACTGCTTTCCTTACTCATGTGATACTTTCCTTAACTACATTGGATTCCCTGTAATTGTGATTGCATTCGAGATTCCTTCAATTGATTTTCAAAGCTGATACTCTTCTTTACTTTATAAATATAATGTTAGTTCAACTTTCCTTAATTATATACTATGTATTTGGCTTTTATTATATACTGTGTGATTCCCCTGCCCTGTAGTAACAAAATCAGTCTTAATTTGATTCATTTTCCTTATTTGGCCATGATTTGCACCGTTTGAGCTTGACTCCCTAATTAAAGGGAGTCAAAGTCCTTGATTGACTTTGATTGATTCTGATTGAACAATTATTCCTGTAATTATGCTAAATTACTACTTTTTACCTATGTTATTACTTGGTTTTCGACTCTATATATATGCTGCCTTCTCTCCTTATAGGAGACACACGAAGTGCACTGATATTCACCCACAACACACTGACATACACAAATACACGCACACTAATTTGCTCTGAACCTTTCTGTGCTTTCATACATACTTCTTCTTGCTCCTTGCATCTATTATTGACTACCCAGCCGGCTGAAAGCCAAGACTGAGTAATCTCTACTGCTCTTGTGCTTCTGCATACTATTGCTGCTCTTATCCTGCATACTATTGTTCTATTGCTGCTCTCCTTTTCCTGCATATTGCTACTGCTGTGATGTGTTGTTCTCTATTCTTTGACTGGTATGTTTTCTGATTTAGTTTTATAGTACACTTACACAATATGCTCCAGTTTTTGTTTCTTTACCTATTGTTCGTCATGTGTTTTATCCTATGGTTCTACTGTCTACCATGTAATTAGTATGATTCCCATAATGTCTTCCCTTTTGTTATGTTTGAATATGTATCTTGCTTTTATATGATCCCCTGTAATTATGTCTTTAGCATACTCCCCTACTATTTTCTTTTCCCTTGAGTCTGATATGTCTCCAACATGCTTATATGTTCACAGGTTGATACTTCATATCCTAACCTGATTATTGTTAGTTGCTCTCACCTTCTGCTTAACTCTATATTGCAAACCTGCCTCTCTTGCTACTTGAATATTATGCAAATCCTGATCTTATTGGTCTATGATGTTATGTGACAACTATCTGGTAATTATGTGATTACTATAATCCTTCTTAACTCTATTGTTTAATATTGTTTGTCCCCAACCCTTTACCCTTGTTTGTGTTTGCTCTTTCATGAATCTTGTTGCCTGTTGGTTGTAGTGGTATTGCTTCTCTTCTGATAAACTCCTTTACTGCTTTTCCAAAGCTATTTTCAAACTGTTGTCTCAATTACTCTTTTCAAACTCAAGTCTCTCTTTAAACTCCAAGCACTTCCCACTACTCTTAGATTCTAGGTTCTCCCCCCTTCGTGTGAGCATTGCCTTGGGGACCCCTGAGTACCCATTGAACTTTGACACACAAGGTTGTTACTCTACACTGCACTTACTCATTCCTGGCTAGGGTACCTGGGTATGAGCACTGTCCAGGACCTTCTGAGGTCCTTAGAGACTATGACACACTTGGGTTGAGGATCATGGAATATGGCAAATGGATCTGGTACTTGGGCCTACTGCTAGGCTCTCTATAGTATAGTTTCTTGATTTTCTTATTCAGTTGTGTAATTTATGCTATGTCGGTCTGTAATAATTATTAGTAAACTAACTACGGGACTGGATAGTGAAAAGGGTGGGGTTATGCATCTTTAGTATAAATACGGGTAGAAAACATGTTTAGGATTTACTTCACCTATGTGCGCAATAGAAATCTTGTTTAGGACTTATTTGACATGCATCAGTAAGTCATGTTTTGGGTTTCTTTACTTCAGTATCTCATCACACTCATGATCACTTAGCAAATCATGTTAACTACCAGTAATAGGATGTTACAATTACTATCCCGCTTAGAAATCCTGTTCTAGTTAAATAACTATAAGAAATGGTTGCCACAATGACACTGCCTCTACATATACATAACTGTTGCATTTAGAAACCATGTTTAGGGAACTCCTGTGTGCATTAAATATCCTGCCTTTAGGACTTCTTATTTGTCGAACTACAGTAGCTGAAAGCCCAATTAGCATGTTAATCTAATAATCCCATAAAAATATGATTAGTCTACTTGAAACATTTTCTGCAAATATATACCTTTAAAATCAGAATCCAAATATGCATGTTCACCTTTTGGGATAGTTAGGCAATGTATACGACGCCTAGGAAAACTTTAGGCCTAATGCGTATTAAAATCAAATCAATTATGTTCTACTAGTTTAATCAGCCTCTTTTAACCTTTTTGAACACTACTGCTCCCATTCTTGATTTTGTCTCTCTGAAGGTCAACCTACTTCTTATTAAAACTTCTATATTTATATTTTTTAAAAATCGTGAAGTCCTGCACTTGCTAACCCTTAAGATTTTCTTGTTCTTGCACTATTATGTTTTCAAACTGTTGTGTTGTAAAGCTACTTCACTCTGCTCTAATCGTGCCATTCTGAGTCCTTGCTCTGTCAACCTGCTATTTTTGATACAAATTTTACCACTCTTTTACTATAATTCTCTTTTTAACTACTACTCTCTGTTAAGCTACTGCATTTTAGTCACTTCTCTTTTAAAATCACTATATCACTGCAAACCATGCTTTAATGATTTTCATATGTATTTTCTAGAAACTTTAAATCCCTGTATATTTTCTAAATCTTGCCGTTGTCTATAAACAACTGCATTTCTGAAAATCAACCATTTTCTGAATTACTCAATTTAAGTTGAATTGTCTACCTCATCGCTAAGTCTTTTTCAAAGCAGATCCTTTTGCAACTTACTGATTTCCCTCTAAACTCCTGTTTTAAACTCCCGTAGTTGAGACCTTACATGTGTTTGAGACGTGCTACTTATATGTCTACCTGTGGAGGGGTCTGTGAGCCTTTATTTTCCTCCGTGTGTTCCCTTATACGTGCAGTCCTACTTGTTATGTATGTCGATTAGAGTTTATCCTTTAAACCTAGGGGTCAGCCTAGTACTTGACTTATAGGAATAGTAGTCCTAAAACACCCTCCAGGACTGATAGAATGGGACGGCTAATGGCACGCAATAAGCATTCGTAACCAACACACGCATTTAAATAACCTTTACGGGGTAGAATACGGATATGATGACCGGTGCGCTAATACCACGTGTAGTCGCCTCGTCGAGGTGTGACATACCGGGTATTCAATCGATGTGATCCGTATTACTTTAAACCTAGGACAGTTTCTTTTTAAATGTTTCTTTTTATGCTTTCTCCAAAACCTTTAAAGATTTTTATGCTTGTTTGAAATCCCCTCTTATATACACCTTACTTGCAACTTGTTCACCGTCCAAATTCACAAAAACTTATTGGCTGGGACCCACAGTTGTGGATCTTGAGGGGTACCTAACACCTTTCCCTTGGGATAATTTCAAGCCCTTACCCAATCTCTGGTAACGCAAACTAGTTCATGAGTTATCAACTCTAGGTGGCCTAACGCACCATACAAATCGTTAGATGGCGACTCTTCCTTAAGCCCTTTCTTTTAAGGAGTTGTCCAAAATGTCATAAACCCGATCTCTCCGTACCTAACCCGTGCGATAGAAAAAGTGGGCGCGACAAGGCTTTCAGGCCTATATTGTGAGGATATGAGGGAGGCTTTCAGGCCTATATTGTGAGAGTCTTTCAAGCCTATATTGTGAGAGGCTTTCAGGACTATATTATGAGAGGCTTTCAGGCCTATGTTGTTATATCTCTTGGGCTGTAAGAGCCCCTCCGGAGTCTGTACACACCCCCAGTGAGCGCAGGTACCTAATGAGTGATGCCCGCGAGGCTTATGCTGAGTGATTGTGAGGTTGCCTGATGGACAAAGTGATTGTGAGGTTGCCTGATGGGCTGATACTGAAAGAAATTGTTACGAGAAATGTTTATGGCCCGAGGGGCAGTTTTACGAAGATTTTTCTGAGTTTTCGAACTATGATTTACTTTGGTTTTCAAACTGGTTTTTACCGAGAATTTTACTGAGATATACTGATATTACACTTGTTTCGAAGGATTTATGGAAACCGATTTTTGAACTCATGTATTTGATGAATACTATCTGGTGACTTGGTGTTTTACTGGCTTTTGTGAATTGGTGTATCTGTACTGTGTGTTTTATAATTCTCAGACTGTGATTTATTTTCATTACTACTGAGTTGGCGTACTCATAAATACTCCATGTGCCTCTGTGCACAGATCCAGGTACCGATTTGGAGCAGTAGCTGCCTTGTTCGTTAGCAGCAGTTCACGAGATTTTGAGGTAGTTGTCCAGCGTCCACAGCTTATCCAATTCCCTTCCTTGATTAGTATTCGAAATTGATTCATAGACATTTATTATGACATTAGCAGAGTTAGGTTTATTTCTTTTTAGATGCTCACGATCATTGACTCCAGTCTTGGGAGGTTTTGTTTAGACTATTATTGGGGTGTTAACATTTAAATAATTTATTTTATTGTTATGCTTGATGTTTATCATTGTATTGTGAACTACTATAAAAGAACCAATGCGTAGTAAAGTGATGGTTGGCTAGCCTAGTTCCACGATAGGCGCCATCACGGCCTGTTAGGATTTGGGGTCGTGACAGTTGGTATAAGAGCTCTAGGTTGCATAGGACTCAACAGTCATGAGCAGGTTCAGTAGAGTCTTGCGGATTGGTACAGAGACGTTTGTACTTATCTTCGAGAGGCTGCAGAACGTTTAGGAAACATCTCTATTTTTCGTGGACTCTTTCGTGCCAATCTATTGATTCTTGAAATCTAAACTTACGTTATTTCATTCTCTCACAGATGGTGAGAACACGCAATATCGATCAAGGTGACCAGACACCAGCCAGACCCACAAGGGGTCGGGGCCGTGGTAGAGGTAGGGGACCAGTCCGCGCAGCAGTCAGGACAGTACCCCAAGATCCCCCTATCGTTCAGGATCAGATTCCCGCCGATGGTGCTCCAGCGGGACATGCTCAGACACCGGCAGTGCCTAAATTTATTCCGGGTCTTCAGCAGACCCTGGCTCAGATATTGACGGTGTGTTCTAGTTTAGCTCAGGAAGTCTCCATGTCTACCACTGCCATTGCAGCTCAGGCCGGGGGAGGCAATCAGACTCCAGTTGCCCGGACACCTAAGTAGGCTGAATGGGGTATTTAGGCACCAGGAGCAGCCCCAGCTCAGCCGGTTGTCCCAGTCCAGGATTTTGTGGTTCCAGCTATGCCCGAGGATGAGCAGTGTAGACTGGAGAGGTTCAACAGACTTAAGCCTCCGACTTTCAACGGTACATAGGGCGAGGATGCCCAAGGATTTCTGGATAAGTGTCAGAGGATACTACGTACTGCGGGTATTTTGGAGACCAGTGGGGTCTCATTTGCTACATTTCAGTTTGTTGGTGCTGCTTTTACTTGGTGGGAGTTATTCGAGAGGCGTAGGCCGGCTGGTTTAACACCACTCACATGGCAGCAGTTCTCCACGATCTTTTTGGAGAAGTATGTTCCTCAGTCCCATGGAGAGGAGCAGCGCAGACAGTTTGAGCAACTGCGCCAAGGAGAGTTGTCAGTTACTCAGTATGAGATAAGTTTTTTCGAGTTGGCCAGACATGCTTCTGAGATTTTCCCTACTGACAGGGAGAGGATTAGGAGATTTGTAGATGGTCTAACTTATCAGCTTCGAATCTTTATGACCAGAGAGAGAGTGTCTGGAGCTACATTTGAGCAGGTTGTTGACATTGCTCGGGATATTGAGTCGGTTCGTAGGCAGGATCGTGAGGAGAGAGAGGTTAAGAGGCCTCGGGGAGCAGGTAACTTCATTGGTGCCCTTTCTAGAGGGCAGTTTCAGCACAACAGTGGTCGTCCATTTAGACCTCCACAACCAGTTTGCGCAGATTACAGTGGTGTATCTTCGGGGCAAGGTCCTCGCAATTCTCATCAGGCATGTTCATCTTTTAGGTCCCTCCCAGCTCAGAGCTCCGCCCAAGCATCATCTTATCAAGGCTCTTCTATGCATGTTTCGTCTGGTGGTCATCAGGGTGACAGAGGTTCTCGTAAGTTTTCATCTTCGACTTTAGGTGGTTATTATGAGTGTGGAGAGTTCGGACATGGGTAGAGGCAGTGTTCCCGTCGTCCTAGTAGTTCATCCCAGTAGAGGGTCCAGCCCTTGGCTTCAGCCCCAGTCACTTCACCACCTACCCAGGCTGCTAGGGGTGGTGGTCAGGCAGCTAGAGGCCGTCCTAGAGGGGGAGGTCGAGCAGGGGGAGGCCAGCCGCGTATTTATGCACTTCCGGCTAGGCCTGATGCTATGGCATCCGATGTAGTGATTACAAGTACTATCTCAGTTTGTCACAGTGATGCTTTGGCTTTATTTGACCCTGGTTCCACGTACTCTTACGTCTCATCCTATTTTGCTCATTTTCTGAATATGTCCCGTGAGTCTCTAGTTACTTCTGTTCATGTTTCGACTCTGGTGGGCGATACTATTGTTGTAGACCGTATGTATCAGTCGTGTCTTATATTTATTGGGGGTCTGGAGACCCGAGTGGACCTGATGTTACTCAGTATGGTCGATTTTGATGTGATTCTGGGCATGGATTAGTTATCCCCATATCATGCTATTCTTTATTGTCACGCTAAGACCGTGACCCTAGCTATGCCCGGAGTTCCGAGAGTTGAGTGGAGAGGGTCTATAGAGCATGTACCTAGCAGAGTGATTTCTTATTTAAAGGCTCAGCGTATGGTTGAGAAAGGGTGCGAATCTTATCTTGATTTTGTGAGGGATGTTAGTAGCGAGACTCCGTCTGTTGATTCTATTCCCGTAGTCCGTGATTTTCCGGATGTATTCCCTGCAGACCTGCCAGGCATGCCACCCGACAAGGATATTGATTTCGGTATTGACTTGGTGTCGGACACTCAGCCTATCTCTATTCCACCTTACCGCATGGCACCGACAGAGTTGAAAGAATTAAGGAGCAACTTCAGGAACTCTTAGATAAGGAGTTCATTCGGCCGAGTGCGTCACCTTGGGGTGCATCGGTGTTGTATGTGAAAAAGAAATATGGCTCCATGCGTATGTGTATTGACTATAGACATCTGAATAAGGTTACGGTCAAAAACCGATATCCTTTGCCTCATATTGATGACTTATTTCATCATATTCATGGGGCTAAGATGTTCTCCAAGATCGACTTGATGTCGGGGTATCATCAGTTGAAGATTCGGGATTCTGACATTCCGAAGACTGCTTTTAGGACCATATATGATCATTATGAGTTTCTGGTTATGTCATTTGGGCTGACCAATGCCCCAGCAGCGTTTATGCAATTGATGAATAGTGTGTTCCAGTCTTACCTTGATTCGTTCGTCATTGTGTTCATTGATGACATCCTGGTTTATTCTCGTAGCCAGGAAGAGCATGCTCAGCACCTGAGGGTGGTGTTACAGAAATTTAAGGAGGAGAAGCTTTATGAAAAATTCTCTAAGTGTGAGTTTTGGCTTGGTTCAGTGGCTTTCTTGGGGCATGTGGTGTCTAGTGAGGGTATTCAGGTTGATCCAAAGAAGATTGAGGCGGTGCAGAGTTGACCCAGACCGTCCTCAGCTACAGAGATTAGGAGTTTCCTTGGTCTGGCAGGATACTACCGTCGCTTTGTGGAAGGATTCTCTTCTATTGCTTCCCCTCTGACCAGATTGACAAAGAAGGGTGTTCCATTCAGGTGGTCCGATGAGTGTGAGGAGAGATTTCAGGAGCTCAAGTCAGCGTTGACCACATCTCCGGTTTTGGTTTTGCCTACTGGTTCGGGTTCTTATACGGTTTATTGTGATGCTTCTAGAGTTGGTTTGGGAGCCGTATTGATGAAGGACAGTAAGTTTATTGCCTACGCGTCTAGATAGTTGAAGGTGCACAAGAAGAATTACCCAGTGCATGATCTTGAGTTAGCTGCTATTGTTCATGCCTTAAAGATTTGGCGGCATTATTTGTATGGAGTGCAGTGTGAGATTTACACCGATCATCAGTAGCTTGCTGTATCTGCTAAGGCAGAAAGATTTGAATTTACGACAGAGGAGATGGTTGGAGCTTCTCAAGGACTATGCCTTGACTATTTTGTATCATCCGGGGAAGGACAATGTGGTGGCCGATTCCTTGAGTCGCAGAGCCAAGAGTTTGGAAAGGCTAGTTTACCTTTCAACAGCAGAGCGACCTTTAGCCCTTGATGTTCAGGCTTTAGCGGGTCAGTTAGTGAGATTGAATTTGTCAGACCCTCCACGGGTGGTAGCTAGCATGGTTTCCCGGTCTTCCTTATTTGATCAGATTAAAGCTCGGCAGTATGATGACCGACACTTATTAGTTCTTCAGGATAAAGTTCGTCGGGGTGATGCTAGAGATGTGACTATTGGTGATGATGGAGATGAGGATGCAGGGCCGTATTTGCGTTCCCAATGTAGAGGGTATTCGAGAGTTGATATTAGCAGAGGCTCACAACTCACGGTATTCTATCCATCCGGATGCCGCGAAGATGTATCAGGATTTGAGACAGCAGTATTGGTGGAGGCGGATGAAGAGAGATATTGTTGAGTATGTAGCACGGTGTCTCAACTGCCAGCAGGTCAAGTATGAGCACCAGATACATGGTGGTTTGCTTCAGAGGTTCCGGAGTGGAAGTGGGAGCGAATTACTATGGACTTTGTAGTTGGGCTTCCACGAACTTCGAAGGGTTTTGATGCTATTTGGGTTATTGTGGATAGATTGACCAAGTCCGCGTATTTCATTCCTGTCAGTACTACTTATACTTCCGAGCGGTTAGCTGGTATTTACATTAAGGAGATTGTCCGGTTGCATGGAGTTCCGGTTTCTATCATTTCTAACAGAGGTACTCAGTTCACATCTCTGTTTTGGAGGGCCG
The DNA here is from genome assembly GCA_005239495.1 of Nicotiana undulata. Lineage (NCBI taxonomy): Eukaryota > Viridiplantae > Streptophyta > Magnoliopsida > Solanales > Solanaceae > Nicotiana > Nicotiana undulata. The sequence continues at coordinate 2,222 of MDKH01066994.1, read as the reverse complement.
TACAGAAAGGTATGGGTACTGATGTAGAGTTGAGCACAACATTTCACCCTCAGACCGACGGGCATTCGGAACGGACTATTCAGATATTGGAGGATATGTTACGGTCTTGTGTGATTGATTTTGGTGGTTCATGGGATCAGTTTCTGCCATTAGCAAAGTTTGCATATAATAACAGCTATCAGTCTAGTATTCAGATGGCCCCATATGAAGCTTTATATGGTAGGAGGTGTAGATCTCCGGTTGGTTGGTTCGAGCCTGGTGAGGCTAAGTTATTGGGCACATATTTGATTCAGGATGCGTTGGAGAAGATGAAGTTGATTCAGGAGAAGCTTCGCACGACGCATTCTAGGCAGAAGAGTTATGTGGACCGGAAGGTCCGGGATGTGTCATTTATGGAGGGTGATAAGGTACTGCTGAAGGTATCACCCATGAAGGGGGTTATGAGGTTCGGAAAGAGAGGAAAGCTGAGTCCTCGGTTTATTGGTCCTTTTGAGGTGCTTCAGAAGGTTGGAGACGTGGCTTATAGACTTGCTTTACCACCCAGCTTGTCGAGTGTTCATCAGGTGTTTCATTGTCAATGCTCAGGAAATATGTTGGTGACCCGTCTCATGTGTTAGACTTCAGCACAGTTCAGATCGAGGGTGATATGTCATATGAGGTGGAGCCAGTAGCAATTTTGGCTCGTGAGGTCAGAAAGTTGAGATCTAAGGAGAAAGCATCAGTGAAGGTGTAGTGGAGAGGTCAACCAGTGGAGGAGGCTACTTGGGAGACCGAGCGGGAGATGCAGAGCAAATATCCTCACTTGTTTGAGACTCCAGGTATGTTTCTAGACCCGTTCGAGGACGAATGCTTGTTTAAGAGGGGGAGAATGTAACGACCCGGTCTGTCGTTACGTAGAATCTGCACCATAATTGTTGTTAACGACTTGTCATAGATTGATTATACTGTTATTGATGTGTTATAGTTGGTAGGCTTGAAATCGAAGGGATTATAATGAGAATTTAGCCACTTAGTTTTTAAAAATAGTCTTAAAATTGGAAAAGTCAACTGAGAGTTGACTTATTGGTAAACGACCTCGAAAAGCGGATTTTATGGCTCGGATAGTTTCGTTAGGTGATTTGGGACTTAGGAGTGCGTTCAGAATATTTTTGTGATGTCCGATGTAGAATTATGCTTGAATTGGCGAAAGTTAGTTTTTGGTGATTTCCGATCGGGTCGGAATGGAATTTCGACAGTTGGAACAGGTGGTTTCCGCACCTACGGAAGATTGACCGCAGGTGCGGGCCCGCAGGAGCGGACCAAGCTCCGCAGGTGCGTGAAGGTTGCATGTGCGGTTAGGAGACAGTAGGTGCGGTCCCGCAGGTGCGAGAAAGGGGCCGCAGGCGCGGAACCCCTAGGCTAAAAATATAAAAATAAACCCTCTGCGACCATAACCTATTTTAACACCATTTTTGAACGGGAAGAAGCTTTTGAGGCGATTTTGAAGAGGGAGAATCAGTGTTCATCATAGAGGTAAGTATTTTGGGCCTTAAAACCTGATTATAGGTGATTAAGGAACACAATCACAATGTTTAATTCATGAAAATCAGTAGATAAGATGGAGTTAGGGCTTGAGATTATGAGACCTTCAAGGGTCGATTTGAGGGGTCAAACGGACTGCGATTTTGGTGTTCTTTATATGTACGGACTCGTGAGAGGACGAAGAAACATTTTGGTATAAGAATTTTTGAGTTTCAGGACGCGGGCTTGGGGGTCGGGTTTTGACCGAATTCGGATTTTTGAGCTAAATTCGATATTTTTCAATTGGAATTTATTCCTTGAGCATAATTTGATGATAAAAATCTGAACTTGGTAGATTTGGAGCATCCAGATGTTGATTCGAAAGGCAAGTGCGTTGCGAAGTAATTTCGGGCTAGTTTGAGGTAAGTAATTGTGAATACCTAATTTTTGCACCATTTAAATGCTCCTAAAGTTTAGTTTCAATTTTCTTTCAATCGTTATTTTTCTTATATTTTGTGCATTTATTTATTTATTTATTTATTTTATTTATTTATTTATTTTTATTTTTTTGAATTTCTTGTCATAAAAATACCAAAAAAATAATTTTCTATATTTTCTTTTTGTGTGTGCTCTTTTAATTGACTAATTATTTGATAAGATAATAAAATTAATTTCTCATATAATTAATTCAATTGTTAGCTAATGAGTTTTATTAGTTGGTA
>ML283893.1:0-37990 GCA_005239495.1 Nicotiana undulata | reverse complement strand
TATATATATATATATATATATATATATATATATATATTTACCGAGCCTTATTGGGTCGGACAATTATTTTACTTATTATATTGAGAGAATTAAGTCAGTCAGGTAAGCATATCATCAGATTATCTTTGACTTCCATCTACTTGCAGTTTTTATATTTTTAGTTTAGTTTCAGCTTTCAGTATACTGCCTTACATACTCGGTACATTATTCGTACTGACGTCCTTTTTGTCTGGGGACGTTGCGTTTCATGCCCGCAGGTCCTGATAGACATGTCGAGAGCCCTCCAAGTAGGCTATCAGCTCAGCGGAAGATGTTGGTGCGCTTCATTTGATCCGGAGATGCTTATTTGGTCAGTATAATTAGGACATGTATTGATTGGTATGGCGGGGCTCAATCCTGACCTTTATGATACTTATGTACTCTTAGAGTACGTGTATGGCCTTGTCGGCCTATGTTTAGAATTTATAAATGATTATGTTGGCCTATTAGGCCCGTATGTCACGAGTATATGATGATGTAATGAAAAAGATACGTTACATTGGTACTCGGTTGAGTAAGGTACCGGGTGCCCGTCGCGGCTCATCAGTTTGGGTCGTGATAATTATCTCCTATTATTTGCTTAAGCTGGTTTATCGGTACCCTTTTGTTGTATATTCTGAATTGGTCTCGCCGTGTAGTAGTACTTATGTGAACTTTCATGGTGTACCAGTTTCCTATTTGTTGCGGTTTGTAGTTTAAGTATTGTGAAGGGTTTCTGTGATTTAAATTGTGAATTTTTTGTACATACTAAGTAATTTATATATATATATATATATGGTGGGGTCGAGTTGCACGCCACAACAGGTGGAATAAGGGTGATATGTTGAGGTGGAATAAGGGTAAATCGATACTGTACGGTGGGAACGGGTTGCACGCCGCAACAAGTGTAATAAAGGTGGATGGTTTGGTGGAATAAGGGTGAACTGTGATTGTGTTATTGTGATATGGTAGGATCGGGTTGCACGCCGCAACACTCTTATTTATATTTACTATTGTTTATGTTGTTATGAGGAAATAAGGGAGTAATATGAGATGTACAGTGGGATTGAGTTACGCGCCGCAACAATCAATATGCTCATGTTTTCCTTGAACTTTGTTAGCTTTACAATATTCTTTATTGCACTTAAGGATTTAAAATTTCTGATCGATGTTGACTTAAATTCCGAGAGTTTTAGTTATTTCTTGCAAGATACTGCTTATTTATTTATTGTCTTCCTTTTCTGCTTTTATCTTATATACTGTGTACAGGTTGTAGTGTGAGTGACCCGCCGTATCCAGTCACTCCTTCTTCGAGGTTAGGCTCGACACTTACCAGTAAATGGGGTCGGTTGTACTGATACTGCACTCTGCACTTCTTGTGAAGATTTTGGTGCTGGTCCGAGCTGATCTCGAGGTTGGTTGCAGGATTCACCTGATAGGAGACCCAAGATAGATCTGCCGGTATCCGCAGACCCTGGCGTCCCCTTCTATACATTTCACTTTACTGTTTCTTTCATTTCAAAAACAGTTATATCTCTTTCAAAAGATTAACTTGTAGTAAAAATCTTAGAAGTTTGTTTGTGACACAAGATACGATGTCTCGCTTGATGTTCCAAAATGACATAAGTACTATAAATATATATGTGTAAGTCGTAAGCTATTGTATGGTGAAGCGACACGGTTCTAGAAGACAGGAGTAAGGATAAAAATGGGTGAGTGAGAAGGTGACGAAAATGGATAAGTCCTCAGGATTAAGCCCAGGATCTCATGAATTGGACAGGATTAAAATACCCATGTAAGGTGAATCACATTGGGATGCTATGAGATACCATTATGAAAGCATGGTATCGCCCCAGGTGGATTAGTCTAATAATTTCAGATGTTCCCCGATGAAACGTGAACCCTAGCGGCAGTGTTATATAAAAGGTTAAGTTATTTATAGATCAATATTGAGGTAAATCAACAATGGATGGATGAAAGTTATAAAGTATGAGATGAGATTATGTCATCATTATTAAGATGAACAATAATGTGGAAGTAGTAAAGGACATAGATTTATACATACTGGATAAGCAATGAAAGTAACTTGGAATTTGGCAGCAGACCTCAGTAATGAGAGATTGAGTTTAGAATTATGGTATAGTATGACCTACTTAGATACAATAAAGTCATACAGATGGATAATCATGTCTATGAAATAAGATATAGCAACATTTGTAAGTTCGACAAAATAACAAGCGAAGAACTTCAGTAAAGGCCAAAAAGATCGGAGGAAAAAGGAAAGAAGCGACGCGTAAGCGCACTTACAAGGTCAACGTCGTACAGACTGCATGATAGAAGGTAGCAACAGTTACGATATTGGAATGATTAATGGGGGAGAATTCCCCGGCCTTTGTATTTATTCACAAAACAACTGCCTAAATGGCAAGGGGAGTATTAAGGTATTCACAAGAGCTATAAGTTATGAAAATGATAAGACCATCAGTCAACATTCGAGGACGAATGTTTCAAAGGAGGGAATGATGTGACGCCCCGCAATATTATGCTGATACTACGTCCCGCAATATTACATTACGATGATGTTACGCTTCACAGTAATAAATTACTACGATGTTGCACCTGTAGTATTGTACGTTAAATTTGTCGTAAGGTAATTAACATCAGTGCAAGGAAAAGATTATTTTGAAATTAAAAGGATTGTGCTATTTCACAAGTGATGAGCAAATTCGTGAAGGGGAGGGGGGAAGCAAGTCAAAGAAAATGAATTTTCATCCAAGTTTGGCATGTTGGAATAAAAATTCGGGTCGAGCGCTAATACCCGATATTTATGGACTAGTACGATACAAGGTACCATATGACCGTGATAGTAAGATGTATAAAGTGTATTTAAAATGAGTAAAATTTTAAGTAATTTGAGATAATTTTTAACTATGCGGGTAATTAATTAATTATCGGGTAACGAAACATTACCTAATTATCTAATAAGTGGATAAATATTAAAAACTCTACCTCACCCCCACGTGGAAACAAGCCACTGACAAATATGTGACTCATGGTCACATTAGATTAGGTAGCTAACCTAAGTCACTATAAAAACCATAAAAGGAAAACAAGTATGATAAAGTTCCAAACTTTCATGCTTAATACCTATTCTCAATTGGCGTTATTAAAACCAGATAAGATAGAAACTTGGAAAAAGTCCAAAATTTCCATGCTTAGCCAAAAATACATTAAAAGGGTGGGGTCCAATGATTAATTCTATTGAAAATAGACATTCTTTCTCATCTCCACTATTTAGGATAAACACAAATTTGGCCTTGTTAATGGTGAGTTCACAGTAAGAATGGAAGAATAAGAACCGGGGACCAAGTCAAAGAGTTATGAAGGTAGACTCTATGGAATCATGGGATTTCTATGTTAATCAAGCCATTGTTCAAGGATTCCCTATTGAGGCACACTTTACGTATTCCCTCTTTGACAATGAACCCCTTTATGGAGGAATTGGCTCTTATGCACCAAAATACTGAATCTTTTCTCACAATTGATGTAGATGAGGTCAAGGTCCAACGTGAAATGCTAAGTCAAAGAAGGCCCAGTACAATCTAACTCAAGAATATCATACGGGTTCTTCCCTACTTCGATCCTCCGTTACGTCTTTTAACAAAAGAGAATCGGTTCAGGTATGTTAAGGCTAAGCTCTTCCTTCATTATGCATGATCTCGTAATTACACAACTTTGATAACGAGGCATAAAGAAAATTCATGTCCCGTAATTTACGTATATTTTCCTAGTTTTGTAAGCTACAATATACTCCTTATCGGAACTTCATATTCAATTGAGTATTTCCTTCTTCCAGACAAGAGAGCTTAGTGTATATATATATATATATATATATATATATATATATCGAGGATTTTATGTATTTTGCGCATTCATTTTTAAATCGTTTAAGTTTAATTGTTGTAATTTACGAAATCGAATAAGATTTGCTTAACGTGTCGTGACAAAAAAATAGCTTCTCCTGTCCGAAATAGGAGAAGGAAAATCCGCCCCATACAAATCCTAGTCATTGTAAATACATCCTAAAACTTGATTTTGAAGGGGGAGATACTACTTTGGAAGGAGAGAAGACTTTAGGGAGGCAAGAACACGCTAGGAGCAAGAAGGGAAGGATTCAACTTCACGTTTTTCGCTCTTTCTTCATATATTCCATTATTGGTTATGAATTCTAGTATTGTAGTTTTGCATATTATTATGAATAGCTAATTTGTTATCAAGGGTTTTGATGGAACCTTATGGAGGATGAATTCTTGTTATGTTTTTATATAATTAAGCCGTTGGATTTCGCTACTTGTTCAACTACGTGTTTGTTGCTATTGATTGAATGACCATCGATTGATTGTGTTTGTTTAGTGTGTATTGCTTTGAAAAAGGGTACATATTTAGGTAGTTGTTGAACAACATCACTCCTATTGTATGTGAGGGATCAATACATAGGTTTAAAGGTGGGATTAGGAATAACGGAACCTTGGTGCGATCTTAGTGAGCGGTGAACTAGTGTCAGCTAACGTAATTCAGAAGAATATGTCTAGTAAATTTTGGTAGTTTCACGGAAGAGAATTACGACACCCGAAGTACTCACGATCGGTAGAGAATACTAACGCGTAATTACAGAAGACACAGCAGGAAGGATTCTGACAATTGGGGAATCCATAACTTTTAATCTTGTCTCCGATCATTATCCTTGTTAATTGATAATTTTACTGCTTTTTAGATTTGTTAGTTAATTAGTTAGAAATAAAATCTCAATCTTTATAATTTAGAAAATTGTTCAAACTTATCTTCTTAGTGATAACGAACAGTTGTAGCTAAACCTTAGTTCTCTGTGAGATTCGACTTCGGACTTTTAGACCGTATTAAATTTGCAGCGACCGCTTATTGTCATGACCCAAAACCCTATCCTGTCGTGCTGGCACCTATCGATGGTACAAGGCAAGCCGATTTTACAAATACTTCAAAGGTTTCACAAAAGATAAACCAAAAGCTTTTATATGACGAAGTTTTTCATAAAAACAAGAGTTAAACTCAATATATAGTGCGGAAAAATAGCCCTAAACATCGGGGTGTAACCAAGTCATGAGCATCTAAACAACCAGTGTAAGAAACAATGTCTACAAAATTCTGTGTCTAAATACCAATACAGAAAAGAAAGATAACAAGGAAGGAGAGACAAGGACTTCGAACGCCGACAGCTACCTCGTGAATCTCCGATACTTAACTACGCACGAGATCAACGTCCTCCATGACCGGAAATACCTAGATCTGTACATAAAGTGTAGGGTGTAGCGTGAGTACAACCAACTCACTAAGTAACAATAATAAATAAGGAACTGAGAAGTAGGGACGAGCTATACAATTACAGTTCATTTCAGTAATTTCAGCAATGAAAGTAGACATGATTCAATTCCGGCAATTTAAGTCAAGTCAGTTGCACATTTACTAAGTTCAGGTAAAACCGGATACAATATCTTCAAAAAGTTTAGAACAATGACATAATTCAACTAAGTGCATCAACAAAGGAAACAAATGCAACCTCTCAAGGTAACAGTCACTCAAGATCTCAATAGCTCAAATACTCGGCTCTCAGCTCTCAATACTCACACTTTATAGGTACATGCGCTCACTGGGGGTATACAGACTCCGAAGGTACTCCTTCAGCCCAAGCGTTATATCGCTGCGGCGTGCAGCTTGATCCAACATATAAGTAGACATAAGGCTCGTTGCGGCATGCAACCCGATCCATAATATATAAATAGTCATAAGGCTTGTCGTGACGTGCAACCCGGTCCATATACATTCAGTCGTCAGGCTCGCTGCGGCGTGCAACCCGATCCATATACACTGACATAGCTCACATCTCGTCACTCCGGCCCTATCTCAGTCACTAACCTCTCCAGTCTCTCGGGCTCCTAGAAATCATACAAATCGGCCCAAAAGAGATAATAACACGTATCAACAAGAAAACAAGAGGAGTCGGGGATATGATACACAAGTAAAATTGTGACTGAGTACAAGAAAACAAATAGCAGTTAATTCAACAAGTACACGGCTGTTGCGGGTCCCAACAGTGATATCATATGGCCTAAGCATGGTTTCTAACGTGAATGGCAGTCAAATTTCTATTAAATAGAGGGAAGATGTAATTAACAATAAGTTATTCGACTTTACAGTCTCAGGGGACGGACCAAGTCACAATCCCCGACAGTACACGCCCATCACCTCCAAAATAATCACATCATACCAAAATCCAGGGTACCATACCCTCAAGACCAAATTTAAGACTGTTACTTACCTCAAACCGCGCAAAATCCTACTCCTAAATGCCTTTTCCTCTCGAATCAGTCTCCAAATGCCCTGAATCTAGCCACAAGCAGTACGATATAATTAGTATCGGCTAAAGGAATCAATTCCATAAGAAAAACACGAAATTATAAGCCAAATTCGGAAATTGGCTCAGACCCCTCTCCCGGGCCCACGTCTCGAAATTCGACAAAAGTCAAAAAACCTGAAAGCCCATTCACTCACGAGTCTAACCATACCAAATTTATCAAAATACGACACCATCTGGCCATCCATTTCCCCAAAATTCACTCTCCAATTCTCTAGCCTTAAACCCCCAAATTTCACCTCAAAAACATACTAACTAGGTGTAAAATCAGTGGGGAAACATCATTATTGAAGGTAAATGGGCACAAAGAGCTTACCTCAGTAATCACTTCAAAATCCCCCTCAAAATCCTCCAAAATTCAAATTCAAAATGGTGAAAAATGTCGAAGTCTCACATTTATATGTTCTGCCCAGGCTTTCTGCATCTGCGGACCCACTTTCGCATCTGCGACGCTGCACCTGCGGAACATCCATCGCAGGTGCGGATTTACTCAAAATCACAATTCCTGCTTCTGCGATCGGGTGGTTGCACCTGCGGACCCTTGTCCGCTTCTGCGATCCCTTACGCTTCTGCGCTCCAGCTTCTGCATCTTCAGATGTGCAGATGCAACTCCCCTTCTCGCAATTGTGCTCACAGACCAAGTTGACCAAACTGCACCTGCGCCTCCCCTTCCACACGTGCGAGTCCGCACCTGCGGTCTCCCCACCACACGTGCGAAACACCAGAACACCAGAAAACTCAGAAATTGCCTAAGTCCCAATTTCAATCCGTTAAGCATCCGAAACCCGCCCGAGGCCCCCAGTGTAACAACCCGGACAATCGTTTTGTTTCCTAGAACCATGTTCCCCTAAAGAAGACTCCCCCTATGTGCTTTTACTGTTTTATGACTTACGGGGATGGTTAGTTTGTGATCTTAGCAGCTGAAGCCCAGGGTCCACATTTGCGAGAGATTTGTCGCATTTGCGACCTTCGTATTTGCGAACCTGGTGTCGCAAATGCAACATCAAAGACATGTGCCCATCTCATTTAATGCGGTACTTAGACCATTTATCTCATTTTATTTCATCTCTTGGGCGATATTTGGAGCTTTTGGAAGAGGGTTTTCACCTAGCACTTTGAGGTAAGTAATTTCTACATAACATGAGTTAAATACATAGATTATGAGTAGATTAACATGTACAAATTTGCGATAACCTAGGTTTTAGGTAAAAATGGGATTTGACCACGAAAATGGTTATGTAATTTGATGAAAAACGTATATTTGAGTTCATGGGGTTATGGGTAACAACTTTCTTCGACAATTTCCGGAATTCGAGCACGTGGGTCCGGGGTTGAATTTTAAGAATCCAACATTTGGGGTTGGGAAACCTCTCAATAGTTGGAATACGAACGTTTGAGTATGTATTGATTAGTTTACACACTATTTAATTTTTGGGTTGATTCGGCACCGAATTGAGGGTGTGAGCACATTTATGGACCGGGAAGTAGGCCTTGAGACGAGGTAAGTCTCCTCTCTAACCGCGTAAGAGGTAATTAACCCCATAGGTGAACTTAATCAATATGTGTTTCTATTTGTGGGGGCTACGTACGCACGAAGTGACGAGAGTCCGTGCGTAGCTACTATTCATGCTTATGTCCTGGTAGATTTAGGTTTACACCATGTTTTGTTGATATCGTTGTTGTTTATGCTTACTAATTTTTGGATTAAAGTGGAGGTTGATAATTTATATATTTTAAAGGTTCCTAGTTGAATTTCTTAATTGAAAAAGAATGAAGCGATATTATGATAACTTGAGAAAAACTATGTTCAACCGCTTCGCAAATATATTCCGCGATCGGGGTAAATTTCCACTACTCTCATGGAAGCGGGTCGTTCGCCTCGGCATGATATATTGATGTATTATATGGTTCGGGTCGTTCAACCCTCGGCACTGCATGATATATTATTATGTATATTTGGATTGGGCAATATGTTCTCGGCATAACTCGTGTGTAAAGATATTGGAACCCCTTTTATATTAATATTGTTTCACAGACTTGAAAGGTCAAAGGAATAGATGAGAGAAATGACTTAGTTCTTACGTGAAATGAAGGATTGTTTTCTTATTTCCTGCTTTGAGTTATATTGTCATTGTATATTTCATGCTTAATTAGAACTTCATATTATTATGTTTCTGGCCCATAGTAAGTATCGAAGTCGACCCCTCGTCACTACTTTTTCGAGGTTAGACTAGATACTTACTTCCTACATCTCGTTTATGTACTCACACTACACCTCTGTACTTGATGTGCAGGATCTGAGGCAGGTGAATATGGTTATCAGTCTGGCGTGCACGCTTGACTGCTGGTTCGAGACTACACGGTGAGTTGCCCTTTGGATCCGTTCAGTAGCAACCATAGTCTCTTTTTTGTTATTTTCTGTCTATTAAATCTTTTGTATATTCTTCTTGTAGCCCACATACTTGTGACACCAGATCTTGGCACACACTAGTAGACTTATGATTTTGGTTTTATCCTTATTCATGGTCATATACATTTTGCCGCTTTCGTTGGTTAATTTTAATTTGTTTCTTACTAAATCTATTAAATTAAAGAAAGACATTTACTTGGAAGAACTGATTAAAATGGGAATTCACTAGGTTGCTCACTGTTGGCTTGCCTAGCAATGGTTCTGGGCGCCATCACGGCCTAAAATGGAATTGGGTCATGAAAACATGGTATTAGAGCACTATGTTCACATAGTACTCACAAGTTATGGGTAGACCTAATAGAGTCTTTCGGATCAGTGCGGAGATGTCCGTACTTATCTTCGAGAGGATATAAGGTGTTAGAAAACTACTCTTTATTCATATCTTATCGTGCATTTGATGGTGTATTAAGTTTCTTCTCTCACTCTCTCACAAATAGTGAGAACGCGCGCGACAGATGTTCCGGACCCGAGAGGAGTTGCTCCCCCCATTACTAGAGGCCAAGGGAGGGCACCAACCTGAGGTAGGGGACAAGGACGTCCCAGAGTTGGCCCTGTTGCACCACCAGCCGATCTAGTGGAGGATCTCATTGATGAGGAGCAGGGTGAGGTGCCCGCAGTAGAGCCAGTCCTGGTTGATTTCATGTCAGCACCGGGCTTTTAGGAGGTCATGGGTCGTATGCTGCGGTTTATGGATTCTATAACCCATGGTGGTTTATATCCAGCAGATCCACCCACATCTCAGCCGGAAGGGGGAGCACAAACCACTATTGCTCAGGCTCCTGGGCATGCAACTGCAGTATATCAAACCCTTGTCACACTACTAGTGGGCGGAGCCCAACCGGTTGTAGTAGTTGTACCTGAGCCCAGACTAGTTGTGACCGATGAACCGTAGAAGCTACTAGATAGATAGACCAGTCTTCACCCTCTAGTCTTTGGGGGTGAGCGACATAAGGATCCCCAGGACTTCATTGATAGGTACAGGGATAGACTGCACAACATGAGTATATTGGAGTCTCACGGGGTGGATTTCACTACCTTTTAGTTGGAGGGTAGCGCATGTAGGTGGTGGAAGTCTTATCTTCTTGGCAGACCAGCAGATCCTCCTCCCATGACTTGGGACCAGTTCACACGCCTATTCATGGACAGGTATATTCCACCCTCCCAAAGGGAAGAGTTACAGTGTCAATTTGAGCAGCTCGACCAAAGTCAGATGTTAGTGATCGACTATGAGGCGAGATTCTCTGAGTTGTCTCGCCATGCACTTATGATACTTCCCACCAACGCAGAGAGGGTGCAGAGGTTTGTTGTGGGGTTTTACTCTTGTATTCAGGCTAGTATGGCTCGGGAGGTTGAGATGGGGACTTCCTATCAGTTGGTAGTGAAGATTGCTTGGAGGATTGAGGGTTACCGTTAGGGGGTAAAGAGCAGATGCAGCGGGACATGAGGTCCCATTTTTCTGGAGAGTTCAGTGGTGCCCCAGCTAAGATCAGAAGTCATTTTGGGAGGGGTCAGCCCAGCATGCCCCCATGTTCAGCACCACCACCTCCTCAGGATGTTCCCGCGCGGCCCTATTTCAGTGTTATGCCTCAGAGTTCTTACCGCCCACCAACTATTACGGGTTCTTCCAGTGGGTACTCTAGTCATCAGGGTTCTTCTAGTCCCTATTTCAGTGCCATGCTTGAGAGTTCATATCACTCACATGCTCTTCAAGGTTCTTCCAGTAGGTATTCGGGTCATCAGGGTCAGACTTCAGGGCAGCAATCCATCTCTCCGATAGGTTGTTATGAGTGTGGGGATCCTAGTCACATAAAGAAACATTACCCCAGGCTTCGAGGCAAGGCAGTGTAGCAGGGTCAACAACCCATGATTATAGCACGAGTTCCGGCCGCCCAAAGGCAGAAAGCAGGTGGGTAGGGGCCATCCTAGAGGTGGAGGTCAGGCAGGCAGGGCCAGCCAGGTGGCGCTCCAGCCAGATCTTATGCTTTTCTGGCCAGACCCGATGTCGTGGCCTCAGATGTTGTGATCACAGGTATTATTTCTATTTGCGGTAGGGATGCTTCAGTATTATTTGATTCAGGATCTACCTATTCGTATGTTTCATTTGTGTTTGCTCATTTTCTGGATATTCCTCGTGAGTCCTTGGGTACTCCTGTCTATGTGTCCATTCTTTTGGGTAATTCTATTGTTGTGGATCAGATCTATCGGTCTTGTGTGGTCACATTCTGTGGAAACGAGACTAGATCAAATCTTCTGTTACTTGAGATGACCGTTGAGGTCATCCTGGGCATGGACTGGCTATCTCCATGTCACGCCATCCTTGATTTCCATGCCAAGAATGTTACCTTAGAGATGCCAAAGTTGCCTAGATTGGAGTGGAAGGGTTCGTCTGTCAGTACATCTAGTTAGTTTATCTCTTTTATGAAGGCTCGACATATGGTTGAGAAGGGTTGATTAGCTTATCTAGCCTATGTTCGAGATACTACTGCAGAGTCTCTGGCGATTGATTCAGTACCAGTAGTCCAGGAGTTCTCCGATGTGTTTCCTTCTAATCTTCTAGGCATACCACCAGATCGTGATATCAATTTCTGTATTGACTTGGCTCCAGGTACCCAGCCTATATCTATCCTACCATACCATATGGCTACTAAAGAACTGAAGGAGTTGTAGGAGCAACTTGAGGAGTTGCTAGCAAAGGGGTTCGTAAAATCAAGTGTATCACCTTGGGGTGCCCCAGTGCTATTTGTGAAGAAGAAAGATAAGACTATGCGGATGTGCATTGATTACCGCCAGTTGAACAAAGTTACTATTAAGAACAAGCACTCGTTGCCATGTATTGATGATTTGTTTGACCAGTTGCAGGGTGCTAGGGTGTTCTCTAAGATCGACTTGATATCGGGGTACCATTAGTTGAAGATTCGGGACTCGGATTCTGAAGACTGCTTTTCGTACTAAATATGGCCATTATGAGTTCCTGGTGATGTCCTTCGGCTTGACTAACGCCCCAGCGGCGTTTATGGACTTGATGAACATGGTGTTCAGGCCTTATATTGATTTGTTTGTCATCGTATTCATTGATAATATTTTGATTTACTCACGTAGCATAGAGGAGCACGAGCAACATTTGAGAGTGGTGCTTCAAACCTTGCGGGAACAGAAGTTATATGCTAGGTTCTCCAAGTGTGAGTTTTGGCTAGTTTCTGTGGCATTCTTGAGGCATGTGGTATCAGGTGAGGGTATTAAGGTGGATCCCCAGAAGATTGAGGTAGTTCAGAGTTGGCCTCGTCCTACTTCGGCGACTGAGATCAGGAGCTTCTTGGGATTAGCATGTATTATTGCCAGTTCATGGAGGGCTTCTCATCTATTGCAATACTTTTGACTAGAATGGCCCAGACGGGTTATCAGTTTCATTGGTCCGATGATTGTGAGGCGAGCTTCCAGAATCTCAAGACAACTTTGACTAGAACACCAATCCTTGTGTTGTCTTCTGATTTGGTGATGTATACTGTGTATAGCAACGTGTCACGCATTGTCTTGGGTTGTGTATTAATGCAGGAGGGGCGAGTTATGGAATACAGTTCACGTCAACTGAAGCCCCATGAGAAGAATTTTCTTGTGCACGATTTGGAGTTGGCTGCGTTTGTTCATGCTCTTAAGATCTGGAGGCATTATCTTTATGGGGTGTCTTGTGAGGTTTATATTGATCATCGCAGTTTGCAGCACTTGTTCAAGCAAAGGGATCTCAATTTGAGGCAGCGTAGATGGATTGAGTTATTGAAATATTATGACATCAACATTCTTTATCATCCGGGCAAGGCGAATGTAGTCGCAGATGCCTTGAGCAGGAAGGCAGAGTATGGGTAGCTTGGCATTCATTTCAATAGAGGAGAGGCCACTAGCTTCGGACATTCAGTCCTTGGCTAACAGACTTGTGAGGTTGGATATTTTAGAGCCCAACCGAGTTTTTGCTTGCGTCATTGCCCAGTCTTCACTATTAGAGCAGATCAAGGCTCGACAGTTTGATGATCCGCACTTGTTGGTTCTCAGGGAGACGATACTACTGGGTAGTGTCAAGGAGGTTTATATCGGCGAGGATGGTGTTTTGCGACTCCAGAGTCGTCTATGTGTTCCGAATGTCGATGGCTTGAGGGAGAGGATTCTAGAGGAGGCTGACATTTCTCGATATTCCATTCACCCAGGTGCTATGAAGATGTAGCGCGACCTGAGGCAGCATTATTGGTTGCAGCGGAGGAAGAAAGACATAGTTGAGTATGTAGAGAGATTCCTAAATTGCCAACAGGTTAAGTATGAGCACCAGAGACCAGGAGGCCTACTCCAACAGATGGCTATACTTGAGTGGAAGTGGGAGCGCTTTGTAGTTGGGTTTCCGCGGACTTTGCAGAAGTTTGATGCAGTATGGGTCATTGTAGCAGATTGACAAAGTCGGCACATATCATTCTTGTGATGACTACTTATACCTCAGAGAGATTGGCCCAGATTTATATTCAGGAGATTGTCCAGCTGCATGGTGTGCCTGTTTCCATCATATCAGATTGAGTTCCTCAGTTTACTTTGCATTTCTGGAGAGCCATACAAAGTGAGTTGGAGACCTGTGTAGATCTCAACATTGCATTTCATCCACAGACACACGGGCAGTCGGAGCGAATAGTTCAGATATTGGAGGACATGCTTAGAGCATGTGTGATTGACTTTGGGGGACAGTGGCATAGATTCTTGAATTTGGCCGAGTTTTCTTACAACAACAGTTACCAATCCAGCATCGAGATGGCTCCATTCGAGGCTTTATATGGTCGGCGGTGTCGTTCTCCCATTGGGTGGTTTGAGCCCGGCGAGGCTAGGCTGTATGGTACTGATTTGGTTAAGGATGCCTTGGAAAAGGTAAAGTTGATTCAGGAGCAACTTCGCACAAAAAAGTCTCGATAGAAGAGTTACGCGGATCAGAAGGTGCGTGACCTATCATTTATGGTGGGCAAGAAGGTTCCCTTGAAAGTCTCGTCGATGAAGGGAATCATGAGGCTTGGGAAGAAGTGCAAGTTAAGTCCAAGGTTTATAGGCTCATTTGAGGTGTTGAGGCGAGTTGGGGATATTACTTATGAGCTTGCTCTGCCTCCCAGTCTATGGGGAGTTCATCCGGTCTTCCATGTATCTATGCTCCGTAGGTATCATCCCAACCTGTCACATGTGTTAGACTTCAGCACGATTCATTTATATAAGAGTCTAGGTTATGAAGAGGAGCCAGTTGCCATTGTTGGTAGGAAGGATTGGCAGTTGAGATCCAAGAGGATTTCCGTGGTATAGGTTCGGTGGAGGGGCCAACCAGTCGAGGAGGCAACTTGGGAGTCCGAGGAGAACATGCGGAGCCGATACCCACATGTATTCAACACTCCAGGTATGAATCTAGACACGTTCGAGGACGAACATTTATTTAAGAGGTGGAGAATGTAACGACCCAACCGTTCGTTTTGTTTTCTAGAAACTGTTCCCCAAATAAGACTCCACGTATGTGCTTTTACTATTTTATGACTTGCGGGGATGGTTAGTTTGAGAGTTGGAAAGGTTCGGGTTGAAATTGGAACACTTGGTTCCTTGAGTTGGCCTTAAAAGGCTAAGTTTGACTTCGGTCAATGTTTTGAGTAAACGACCTCAAAATCGGGATTTGACGGTTTTAATAGGTTCGTATGATGATTTTGGACTTGGGCGTATGCTTGGAGCGGGTTTTGGATGACCCGGGAGCGTTTCAACGCCTAATATTGAAAGTTGGTTATTTGAAGGTTTTTGAAGTTCTTTAAATTTGGTTTAGAGTAGGTTTTTGGTGATATCGAGGACCGAATGGAATTTCGAGACCGGGAATATTTTGTAATGTCATTTAAGACTTGCACGCAAAATTTGGTGTCATTCCGAGTTGATTTGATAGAATTCGGACGTGTGGAAGTCTTTTTAGAAGTTTTTGAGTTCTTGAGTCAATCCATGCGTTTTGGCGTACGATTTGTAGCTTTAGATATCATTTCGGTGCTTTGGTCACTCGAGCGAGTTTTTATGATTTTATTAGACTTGTGTAGGTAATTGGTGTGGATCCTTGAGGGATGGGGTGAGTTTCGGATGTTCGGGAGGATGAGAAAACACTTCTGTTTTCTAGTGTTTATTACTGGTGTTGCAGGTCTCGCAAATACGAGAAATTATTCGCATTTGCGATAAGAGTAATTGCGAAGAAGCTTGACCTAAGGCAGTGTTTACTTTTCCGACACTTGAACAACATTTGCAACCTCAGTAGTGTTCGCATTTGCGACACTTTCGTTTTGCGATGTAACGACCCGATCGGTCATTTTTAGCATTTGGATTTCGCTCGGTAGTTTGGGGGAATCAGTAGCTCCGTATGATGTATTAATACTTGTGTGCAAAATTTGAGGTCATTGGGACGTGGTTTGATAGGTTTCGACGTTGTTTCTTCAAGCATAAATGATATCATATTGAACAAATGAGATCCGATTTCTTTTTTTATTGAAGCATTAGATCCGTATCGTAATTATGGACCCGTAGCAAAAACGAAACTTCGAATATGGACATCGTATGAGGATTTTATGATCATTTTACTAAGGTTGCCATATTTTTTTCAGATTAATTACGAAATTGTCACTGATGGCGCAATTAAAAATCTTCACTATTTGCAAATATTAAAACCTACATATCTCCTTCATTATAAGGTCAAATTGAGTGATTCAAAAGCCTAACTTGACTAAACGTTCACAAGGAATCCATTGAAGGCATAAAAGGCGAGTTTCGGGATCGTTTGGCATGAGAAACGAGGCAGAATAAGTGGCAAAAAAATATATAAAACTAGGGTTTGCTCATTCGGTCATATTTTGAGTTGGGGAGCTCGGATTTGGGCGATGTTAGAGGTGATTTTCACCATAGGGATTGGGGTAAGTGTTCTCTACTCATTTTTTATTATATTTCATGAATCCATCTTCGTTTTTGGGATTTGATTAATGATTTCAAACTGAAATTGAAGGAGTTAAGGCTTCAGTTTTGGAGAGTTTTATGTAGGGATTTGAGGGACCAAACGGAGTTCGATTTTGATAAATTTTATATGGTTAGACTCAGGAGAGGACGAGGGTTTTGATTTTGTCATTTTTGACTGAATTCGAGACATGGGCCTGGGGGCCAGGTTTTGGCCGATTTCGGATTTTTGGCATATTTTGTAGTTTTTATTGTGGAATTTGATTTGTTAGCCTATGTTGACGGTATTAATCTGATTATGGTTAGATTCGGAGATTTTGGAGACCGAGTCTAGAGACGAGGGCATCCCGGAGTAGGATTTTGCGTTGTTAAGGTAAGTAACAGTTTTAACTCTGGCTTTGAGGGTATAAACCTGGAGAATTTGATATTGTGTGACTGTTCGGAGCTGATACCCACGCTAGGTGACGGGCGTGTGGTAGGACGGAATAAAAACGATATACGGGGAGCAGCATGCAGCAAGAGAGATGTTCGTAGTGCACGACGTGGCACCAGCATCGACACCTTCCACATCAAAGGAGCCAAAGGATAAGCAAACAACCAAGTAGCAATCACAAGCTACCTTCTCGTTTACACCTGAACGAATGTGTACAGGACCGTACCGCGTCCTCGGAACAAGCAGTTGAAGCATATCGAGGCTCAAACGCCAACACTGGTAAGGTATAACCCTCTCCCTTCTTATTTACGTTTTACATTAACCTATGTGCAGGTGTCCGATTAGAAGAATCAAAGCACCTTCCAACTTGAAGACCTTAGGTTTTAAAGCATGTGTTGAGCTCTTTTTCCTTTAGATCGGATTTTATCCCAAATGGGTTTTACCGACGAGGTTCTTAACGAGGCAACATCTATATGCTTCCTAAGGGAAACTCAACAAGTATTCAAGGCTTTTCTTCAATCAACCTCGAATACTGGAGGGCATCCTCCCCAGAGATCGCCTCATCGGAGAAATCAAAATAAGCCAAAGAGGGTCTCGATAGGACAATGTTGTGTCAGGACAAAAGGTTAAATGAACCGTGTCCGCATAGAATAATCGAACCCTCGACGGTGAAAACTATGTATACTTGTACCAAGTAATCAGAGGAGTATATTTTACCCCATAAAGCTAGGCGATTTCAAGCAAGTTTGCTATTTTCACAAGAAACGGCCCCAGGGCCAGAAATTTCTCGAACACTCGGGGACTGACACTAAAAACTCGGTGCCGTAAGACCTCAGGGCCGGAGTCTTGGAGCTCAAAAGTCCTCAACAAGGAAACATCAAGTTTACAAGGAACGACTCCAGAGCCAAAAACTTTTGATATCTTAGGGACTGTCATCGACTGTCACCCCATCGAAGCTATCAAAACTCGACGCCATAAGGCCTCAGGGCCGGCAACTTTGAGCTTGAAAGTCCTCCATGAGGCAATATCAAAACTGAAAGACCTCAAACAAGGCATGAATCGTACTTGCACCAAGTAACCAAATAAATTTGTAAGACCTCAAGTAAGGCATGAATTATACCCGCACCAAGTAACCAAAGAATCTGTAAGACCTCAAGTAAGGCATGTTCAAATTTATGAGACCTTACAAAACGTATAATCCCGATCCTAAAGTCAAGGCTATATATTCGAACTTGTAAGACCCCTAAAAAGGCATACCCTCGATATAAACACCGAGACTACCTTACTCGGGGATTAAAAGGCTACGGCCAAACACAATGACTACAGTCAAAAGGTTACGGCCAAACACAATGACTACAGTCAAGCGAAACCTTCCAAGGTGCTCATTTATCGTCACACAACGGCTCACAATTGAGGTTCTTATCGAATCGTCGAAGAGTCGGACGAACACAAAAACTTCAAAAAAAAAATCTTTAACGAGGGAAAGTATCGCCATACTAGAGGTCGTGTCGACCCAACGCGTAAGAGCCTAAGCGCCAGCTTAAAGAGCTTCAGGGCCAATTCAAAAACCTAGGGGTCGATGAGCTTGAGTCGAAACCAGACTCGAGGACTGAGCCCTGAACGGTTAACTAAAAAGCGCCTAAGGGCCAATGCGTAAGAGCCTACGGGCCAGCCTAAAAACGCTTAAGGGAAAAGGCATAAGAGCATACGGGCCAGCCTAACAAGCCTCAGGGCCGATTTGTAAACCTAAGGGTTTTTTCACCTCGAAGTCCAATTCATCGGACTAGCTATCGACAATCGAAATTCAAAACAAAAAAGAAGATAGATACAAGAAAATTGGAAGTATCAAAAGATTTTTCACATATATGTATTACAAATATAAATTCACAGTGCTCCCACAGGGAGTCTTATACAAAGTAGAAAAGGAAAGCCTAGTCTAATTTCCCCTCGGGGACTACGGCTCCATCGACATGTTCCTCATTGTCTTCGGAATCAGATACAAGGAACTTGGCGTCATACTCATCCGCCTTGGCCTGCTCTATCTCTTTCGAGAGATCGAAGCCCCTAGCGTGGATCTCCTCGAGGGTTTCCCTCCTGGATTTGCATCGGGCATATTCATTTCTTCTTCTCTCTCGATCAGAATCCCCTTTCAGCTCGGCTCGAGCATCGACAACGTCTTTTAAATATACGACCACTTTCTTATCGGCCTTAGCTCGAATCTCTTCAGCTTCAGCCCGAGTGTCCACGACCTTGGCCTTCATCTTCAAAAGATCAGACTCGAGTCTTAAAATCCTGCTCGTCTGCACCGAGTTGTTTTCACGAGCATTCCGGAGTTGCACCTCGAGGGCGGAAGGCTTGGCCAAAGCATTCTTCTTGGCCGCAATATGGGCATCTATCTGAGCCCTTAGCTCATTGCACTCATGATTGGCCTGGCCAACTTTGCCTCAGAGGCGCTCCAAGTCCTTCGTCTTTCTCTGCAACTGAAATATCAGAATATTAATCTCCAAAGATAGGAGAAGAAACATGCATGTACTTAAAACTAAGGCTACATGTCCCTTGAGGCAGCCTTCATAACTCTGGCTATGATCCATTTCATAGCAAAGGTGTATAAACTCCTTTGCTCTTTTATCACATAGAAGCCAGCCTGAGGGATTTCTCCCCGTTCAAGGCTTTTCGCAACCGAGACTCGCAGTGAAGCAGATCGGACTTAAGCTTGTCAAAAGCATATGAAAAAGAAGCTTCAGTCAAAAAATGAAAACACGGAGCTAATAAAACCCACAAAGATCGTCGAAGCTTACGGAAGAACAGAACCGCTGAGCCTCCTCGAAGGCCGAGCGAGAATCTCCTAGTATGGCCTCTTCGGCCCCAGTTGAACCATACCGAGAGGGGGCATAATCATTTGTGACTCCGCTCCCATCAGGCAGCCCTTCGCCCCGAACATCCCTCGAAGTACTTTCGATGGGAGAAGAAAATGGCGGCAGAAGACCCTTTTCCCTCGAAGGGATGAGGAAGTGGAAGAAATTGAGCATGGCCAAAATGGACAGTTCAAGCTCATGATGAAATGCTTACTTGAAAGAGGAAACAAAGAGCAAAATGCCTTGGAGGAGCTCTTGGAGAATAGTCTCAAAAATGACTTGGCACTTGAAAGGTTGAACTCACAAATGGAAGAAATGCTTGAAGCTTTAGAGATTCAAAAAGCCTCGGAAGTGAATGATAGTCAAGAACCTTCCTTAGAGGTTGAAGTCGAAAATCCTTCCTTGGCATTTGATCAAAACCAAGAAGAACTCTTAAATGCTCAAAATGAGAGGATGATGCTCATGTTGGAGGCCATTCTTGAAAATGAGGAGAAGCAAAACTTTGCACTCGAGGACTTGAAACAAGGTGTGACTCAAATGATGAGCATGTACGTACTTTGGAGGACCAAATGAAGTCATTAATTGAGACTCGTTATGCCTATCAATTTGAAAGTGTGGAAGAAGGTCAAGAAGAGTCCAACTCCGAGGGAGAAAGTGGGCTCTACTTTGAGGAATGAAGAATTGAACATCCGCCAACCAACTCCATGAGTATAG
Organism: Nicotiana undulata; assembly: GCA_005239495.1. Classification (NCBI taxonomy): domain Eukaryota; kingdom Viridiplantae; phylum Streptophyta; class Magnoliopsida; order Solanales; family Solanaceae; genus Nicotiana; species Nicotiana undulata. Next base: position 18,077 of record ML283893.1, on the reverse strand, counting down.
TGATGCCAAGAAAAAATGAGGAATTAAAGTCAACCGCTGTAATTGAAAATATGGTTGAGATTGACTCTACTCCAAGGGAAATAGAGGAGGTCAAAATCTGGGAAGAATTGCAATTTGGAGGGTTGATGACACATTCCAAGCATTTTTCAACATTGGACTTGTGTGGTGATATGGAAATTGAACTACACGAGTCAATGAGGGATTGCGAGGAGGAAAGGCAAAGGCCATACATCTTACAATTTGAGGGAACAAAAAGGAAAAATGACATTACTCACATGAAATCCAAGAAGTGCAAAATGAAGAAATTCAAGTTTGGCTTGGTCATCTATTTACCACCCCTATTGCTCGTGGTCACAAGCTTGACTCCAAGTTAGGTGCCCAGTTCATATCGTCCAAGTGGCGAGAAAAGTGGTAAAGTTGATCCGCGTCGTGCCACGACGTTAAATGCGGCGCTTGGTGGGAGGCAACCCATCGTTTTCAAATTTTTCAGTCGTTTTTGAAATTGTTTTATAGCTTAGTATATTATTTTGAACTAATGTGCCAAGTTTCACTTTTTTGGAGTTGTTTTGAGCAGGGTGCATCGTCCGGGAAGTCCAAACCAGTAACTGCAGAAATATTGCAGAAGACTGCAAAGAATCGCGATTGCATGAAAATCCATGCGTTTGCAGAGAACAACAACTTTCTAACCCTACGCGATCGCTAAAAAAGGGTAAGCGATCGCGACTTTTTGGCGGATTTGTGTTACGCGAACGCATAACTTTTCATGCGGTTGCGGTTAAGAGGTAAGTTCAAGTTTTTTTAACACTGGAAATAACCTAAGGACGCTCACCTTCACCAAAAGCACAGAAACGACACTCTCATGCTCCCTTAACCCCTGAAAATCTCAAATATTGCTCATGTTTCAATTCCATTGCATCACTCCTTCATCATCCTCAAGGTACGTCGATTTCTCCCTTAACTCTCATTTTCCAATTCTTGTGGTAAATTAGTAGAAGGCCTGCCCTATTCTCGAAATTTGTGGGCTTGAATTTTATTTTTTCTTGTCAAATGAAAATATGTGTGCTTCATGTGCTTGCTTGTTGTGAGAGGTTGGTTGAGAGTGTGAGTGATGTTCTATGAAATTTTTGGGTAAATCTCCATGGGTTGATGGTGTGAACGTGCTAAGGTAAATGTAGCACACCACTTGTTTGATGGAATGCCCAAAACAAAATGTTACTGGGCGAGGAAGAAGACCCTCGCGATCGGGATGCCCCATTCGGTGATCGCGTAGGTCTAATTTTGCTTCGAACATATTTGCCCATCATGATCGCGTATAACCTTCTGTGATTGCGTAGCTTTATAAGCGCTGAAACAATTTTTGTTCTTTGCGGTCGCGTGAATAGTTCTGCGATCGCGTAGCTTTACTGCCCTTGGAACCCATTTGCTCTTCGCGATCGCGTGACTTGTTCTGCGATCGCGATTCACTGACGCCCAGGCAGCAAAACAGTGTGTTCTCCATGTCTGATCCTAGTGCTTGTTAATCTATTTCTTTGGCCTAAATGCCTCTTAATACAGTTCTTTAAGTGTCCATACAAGTATTTAACATATATACTCCTTTTGTAGGTACTTTGAGCTCTAAAATGGATTCGACACCAAATGAAAATATTCAAGAATACATCGAACAAGTTGCCGAAGAGGAGTATTGTGTTCGGGACATATTCTCATCCTTAAGATGTTCCCAACGCTACGACAAACAACTATGTAAATGTATGATTAGGGAAAGAGGTATTCTCTTGACCGACCTTGAAGGCCGATGGCCCGAGTTCTATGGGAGATTAGTATCAAGTGGATGGATTTTCTTTACGGAAGAGCCAAGACCAGCCAATCATGAAGTGATCCGAGAATGTTATGCAAATACGGTGGAGACGGACTTCAAGAATGATTTGGTTGTTACTGTAAGAGGCAAACAAGTCCATTTTAGTCCAGAGCTGATCAATGCACATTACAATCTTTCCAATGCTAACAATCATGTGCACATGATTGGGCACACAGTGGTTTGTAGATCATTTGCACGGTGGGAAGATGTCGACCTGGATAAAAAATCATCCTAGGATCGAGTCTTCAGAGTTCACTGCAGAGGCCAAGACTTGGCTCTCTATTATATGTGCTCGAGTCATGCCTTCACGTAATGAGATAGAGGTTACACTTGAGAAGGCAAGAGTGATTTTTGCTATCATGGAGGGCATACCAGTGAACGTGGGACAACTTATTGTCGATGAGATAGCAGTGGTTGCGGCAGAGAGGACCAAGAGTTTGTTCTTCCCATCCCTGATCACCCATTTGTTCTATGAAGCAGGGGTGGAGAAGAGGCCTACAGATAAAGAAAAGAACCTAGAGAAGCTCATCCAACCACTACTGAGAAAGGGAGTAGGGAATGCACAGAAGAAAAGAAATATTGATGTAGCATCTCCCTTCTTTGGCCAGTTCCCTAACACTATCACTGAGACACTTGATGCTCCCGCAGATGCCACTGGGACTTGCACTGCAAGGACCTCTCACTCTCAGGTATATCTCTCGTCAGGTCTACGGCATTGAGATGCAGGTTCGCCAGCTTGTAGTTGGTCTTCCTTCTGGATCGTCCAAAGAGGGCACATCTGCAGGTCCAGCTGGCCAAGGAAAGGCTCCGACTTTGTATGATCTTGTTAAGGAGCAACAGGCCATCAAAGCCAACTTGGGAAAGATTGAGCGGAGGTAGCGGAAGCAAAGAGAGAATTAAAAGAAGAAAAGCAAATTCCTGACAAAGATAATGAGCACCTTGAGGAAGTTTTGTGGACCAGACGATGTTGACGAGGATGACTTGGAGCTTTTAGTTCCCAGTACCTCCAGCTCCAAGTGATGCCATTCAGGGAACCCCTCTTTCATTTTGGCTTGTTTTTTTAGTTGCATTGGGGACAATGCAATACCTTAGGTTGGGGGTGGCTCATATATGATAGATGTGTGTGGAACATGATTATATTTTTTTTTTTGGTGAACTTGTGTAGATTAGTTGACATTTGTAGTTTATTAGTAATATTTTGTAGTTCAATTCTAGCATGTTAGCATTGGCATTTTCTTGTTGGTTTTTATTTTTCATAGTAGTATTAATGAAACTCCTTGGTTTTTCCTTATACCGCAGTTCTTTTCCAAGGAATTTATTTGTGTTGAACCGAGTGACTTGTCCCTATGATGGATGGCGTGACAACTTTCTTAAGGGATTAGTCTTGTTTAGTTTTTCTATTTTTTTTGTAGAAAGTAAATAATTTTTGTTATTTAGTTAGTTTAGTAGCTAGTTGTGAATAAATTGGTTTTTGGGGTGCGATCTTGTGTCCATAAACCAACATGTGACTTGTTTGGTACCAACATAATTTAAACGTTGGCATATGAAGTTTTTGATCTTTAAAATGAAAATGATTAAAGTGATGTTCCTTGTTGTGACTTTTAGATTCTATTGTTGGCTCTTTGATTCACTAAATAGCTTCTTAGGCTATATGTGACTTCCTTGAGATTCATTGGTTTCAATTGGATTGTGGATTTGTATTCCACTTGAGTTTTCATGTGCCATGTGTGGTGAAATTTATTGTGAAGTTCTTTTGCATCATCTGTAGTCTAGAACTTGTCCATAATGTGCTTCAAGGCGAAATCCTAGACTAACTTGGTTTGGAAAATGATATTAGGCCTTCCTTGGACCGCTATTGTTCCTAAATTTCCTACCCGTGTATATTTTCCCTAGTCATCCCCTTTGAGCCTTTAAACCTTTTATTTGGTAACCATGTTATAAGCTATCGTTCTTTATTGATTTTCTTTTGGCACCATACCTCCCTAAGTACTTTGAAGTATGAATATAGGCTAAAAGCCTAAGTTTGGTGGTGAAGGTTGAAAAAGTTGTGATGTGGGAGTTTCTTAAAGGTGAAAGGTGTTATATATAAAAAAACAAAAAAACAATAAGGAATCGTGAATAAATGGGAGACTAGGTGATAAAAAAAATGAAGAAAGGGTGAAAAAGTCCTTGAAGGAAGTGGACTTTGATTGATGAAAAGATTGTAGTGCTTAGGGAGGTTTTGTGTCACTCTCACCAAAATTGTGCCCTACCTTAACCAAAAGCCTAAACAACAACCCTTTAAGTCCTAATTGACTTTGAACCAAGTATGTCTACACTAGTGGAGAAATACATGAAGGGCAAACCTATGGTACTACTTTTGTGCATTTGAATATCTTTGAGAGAGAGAGAGAGAGAGTTAATTCTTTCCATTTGACATACCATTTATGTTTTAAATTGCAATTTATGAGTATGGGATTCTCTCTTAGAGTGTGAGGGCACATGAGATTTGAGTTGTGAATTTAATCCCATTTTCAATTGGGAAGAATGAGTGAGGGAAGATAATTGTGATAGAGAGGCAAATTTTGAAGCTTTAGTGTCATGACTTGGTTGCTACTTTGATTAACGTAGTATTTGAGCACTTGAATTGAAATAAAATGTGTGAAAAGTTGGTGATTCATATGCCTTGGATTAATTGTTGGTATCAACAGAAGTCATTCGATTGTACTTAAGTTGAATATTTTGACTTGAAATAATGTGTGGTATGCCATTGAGATTGATTGTTGATTTATTGAAAGATGTTCTTAGTTGTTGAGTTGCTTGAGGACAAGCAATAGTTTAAGTTTGGGGGTTTGATAAGTTGGTATTTTACCAACTTATTTCCTTTTTATACTTAAGCTATTGAATGATTTTGTTGAGAAATTAAGACATTTTTTGAGTTTTATTGGCATATTTCAGGTAGCAAGTGAATTAGAGAAGAAATGGAAGAATCCAAGTCAAAATGTGCAAGAATGGTGAAAAATGAATTCTCCCAGATACTCTTCGCGATCGCAAACATTGGCATGCGATCGCATAAGGCTGGGAGAATATGCATTGCGATCGCAATGTTGTTTCTGCGAACGCGATGAAGAAGTTGGTCACTGCCCCTGAAATGCTCTACGTGAACGCAGGATTCTATCTTTGATCGCAATGGTCTTCAACAATACTCGACGCGATCGCAACCCTACTTACACGATCGCGATTCACATTTTCTGGGCAGTTCTGGGCAGAAATGGAATTTTACGTTTTTTATCCCCAAACCATTTAATACACGACCTAGCCTATTGGAAAACATCTCTTTCCAGATCTTTGGATTATTTTAAGTCCTCAACACTAGAGAAGAACAAGTTTTGGAAGCTAGGGTTTGCACACACGCTTGGGTCTTGAAGATTTGAAGCTTGTGGTTGAGAATTTTTTACCCATTTATGTTTATTTCTTCATTTCCTTGCTTTGTATTGAATATTTAAGTGTGTAGTATTTATTCCCAGCACTTGAATCTTGTTTATGGAAATATATTTAAAGTGTGGATTAAATACCTTGTTGTGCTTATGTATTGAACGATTTTTATTTATTTATGAAGTGAGTTATTAGTTCTTTAATTATTCTTGTTCTTTAATGTTTCCAAGGGATTAGCTAACCCTAGGACTCGCCTATTTACTTCGAATTAATTTTGGGAAAGATAATTTGGGGTTGAGAAAGATTAATTAACAAGAACTTGAGGCTTTAACCCTCATTTTATAGATTCTAACTAGGAACTACTTGTAGCCATATACGGGTGTGTTTAATCTCTTAATTGTATTAGGGATAATTCAATTAGGAAGTCTTGTTAGTCTTCCGAAGAAGCTAATTGAGAATCGTTATCCGTGGCTAATTAACATAAATTCGCTCATATTTGTAATATCGTGAAATACATTGGATCGTTACTTGAGTGTAATTCCCGATGTATCCATACTTGTAGCCATTGATCATTTTACTTGCTTTCTAGGTTAGTTTACATTTTTGCATTTAGGTATAATATTTTCACAACCCAATTCCAAGTGTTTGGAATTGCACAATAAGTGATAATTTTCTTACAATCCTAATCGCCTATATATTGTTCTCTGTGGGATTCGAACCCGACTCACAGTTCAGTAATTTATATTGTATGCGACCGTGTCCATTTACTTTAGTAGTGGATTTGCACGTCATCACATGCATGTTTGGTTTGGAGCCCCGAGAGCTCGGGTGCAATTCGGGCTACGCGCGAGTTGAGTTAAAACTCAACCAAGGCTGGTGCACCAGTTCTGGTGTGCCCGCAGGTGCGACCAAGACTGGGTTCCCCTACTTCCGCAGGTGCGGACCCTTCTGCTTAGGTGCGCGACCGCAGAAACGGTAGTCCGGTCGCAAGTGCGGCCCAAGCGGCCCTTCCCCCTTTCCGCAAAAGCGGAAGCTCCATCCGCACGTGCGCAAGCGCAGGTGAGACCCAAGCACCGCAAGTGAGACCCAAGCACCGCAGGTGCGAGGGTCGGGTAGTGAGTTCATATTAATTAGAACTCCAGCCGTGTTTCTTCTTATTTTCACAAGGGTATAATCCTTAGGGAGATTTTCTCAAGACCGTTTCTTCCAAAAATCGTAGGTAAGTGTCCATTAACTACTTTCTTCCAATTACCCATTGTTTTTCATCAATTTACAACTAAAAATCTATGGTTTTCATGGTAGAATTTGGAGGTTTGGGTAGAATTAAGGAATTTTGTATAATTGGAATTTATACCTTGAATTGAGGTCGGATTTCGAAACAAATTACATATTCGGGCTCGGGGGTGAATAGGTAAACATATTTTGGTCCGAACCTCAAGTTTGGACCAAGCGGGCCCGGGGTCGGTTTTTTACGTTTTTTGGGAAAACTTAGGAAAACCATGATTATGCATTAAAGTTAATTCCTTTAGCAATAATTAACAATATTGAACTAATTATGATTAGATACGAGTGGTTTGGAGGTGAATTCTAAAGGAAAAGTTGTTCTTGAGCAGTTAGTGGCATGGGGAATCGAGGTTAGTGTTGTGTCTAACCTTAGCTTGAGGGAATAGGTATTGTGTGACTACTTGCTACTTGTTTTGTTGTTGAATACGATGTATAGGTGAGGTGACGAGTACCTATACGTTGTGGTCGAGTCATAATATGCGAGTGAAAGTTCATTCTTGATATTCTTGCAGTCTTAAAGCCTATTATCCATGTTTATTGTTGCTATTGAAATGTGGGAAGAATTGTATCTGGTTCCATTGAGATGGATAACACTGTGAATATTGATTTTAGATTGAGATGTTAAATTGTGAAAGTAATTATGATGATATACTGATTTCTTGTGAAATTTATCTTTATCTGTTGTTAATGATTTTGTGACTGGTGAGGAAGAGTGTAAAGCATGAAAGGTGATGTCATGCATAATTTATTTATATTGTGAGGAACAGTGTAAAGCACGAAGGGTGATGACGTGCATAATTTATTTATATTGTGAGGTTGAGAGTAAAAGCACGAAGGGTGATGTCGTGCATTCTTATTTATAATCTGGTGATGATGAGAATAAAAGAACGATGGGTGATGCCGTGCATTCTATTTATTATTTGGTGAGGCTGAGAGTAAAAGCACGAAGGGTGATGTCGTGCATTCTTATTTATAATCTGGTGATGATGAGAATAAAAGAACGATGGGTGATGCCGTGCATTCTATTTATTATTTGGTGAGGCTGAGAGTAAAAGCACGAAGGTGATGCCGTGCAAATTTCCTTTCTATTTTAATTGCTTAATTTGTTGTTGATCGCTGTCTATTTCTGTCCTTTTATTTTCTCACTCCTTATGTGAAAATTCTCCACTGCATGTTCCCTTCCCATTAGTTGCGGTTTTAATCCTTTATTTGTTGTTATTTCTACTAGCATGATTATATATGTCCAGATTTTTATGTGGTCTCTTGTACTAGCCTCATCACTACTTCGCCGAGGTTAGACTCGACACTTACCAGTACATGGGGTTGGTGGTACAGATATTGCACTCTGCATTTCTTGTGCAGATCCAGGTTTAGGTACGACCTGAGTTAGAGTTAGAGCTGACCCTTTCGCACGGAGACACAAGGTAGATCTGCTGACGACCGCATATTCCTGGAGTCTCTTCATTATTATTCAGTTGCTGTTTTATTTAGTTTGAAACAGTTACATAATAAATCTTTCCGCCAAATACTTGTAGTAAATTCTTAGTAGTTCGTGAATTGTGACTCCAAACCTTGGGTAGCTAGAGTTTAGTATTATTTTTTGCAATATCGCATACTTTTGGTATTGTATATTGGATAGTAGTAAAATTTTGTATGTGCTTTTAATTGTTTTAACGTCGTAAGCCTCTAATGTTGGCTTGCCTAGCAAGTACAACACTAGGCTCTATCACAGTCCCGACGGTGGGAATTCCGGTCGTGACAAGTCTCCCCTCCGCATGTGCGAAACACCAGAAACCAGCAACATCTTATTTTCTCCTAAGTCCAATCTTCCTCCGTTAAGCACCTAAATCTCACCCGAGGCCCCCGGGACCTCAACCAAACATACCAACCAATCCTAAAACACCGTACAGACTTAGTCGAGCCTTCAAACCACATCGAACAACATAAAAAACACGAATTATGCACGGATTCAAGCCTAATGAACTTTGAAATTTCTAAATTCTACAAATGACGTAGAAACATATCAAACCTTGTCCAAATGACTTCAAATTTTACATACAAGTCAAAAATGACACTACGAACCTAACCTCCCCCTCCCGAAATTCTATTCGGGGCTCGATATCAAATTTCTACAGCCGACCAAAATTCCAACTCTCGCTAATCCAAGCCTAAATCTACTACGGACCTCCAAATCACATTCTGGATGTGCTCCTAAGTCCAAAACACCTAAAAAAAACTAACAGTATCATCAAAATTCAAATTCGAGGTCGTTACACACAAGTCGACTTCTGGTCGACTTTTCCCAACTTAAGCTTCCAAATAAGAGACTAAGGGTCACAATTCGTTTCAAAACCAACACAAACCCTCCCGGTAACCCAAAATAGCATAATAAGATACGGGGAAAGCAGTTAGTAGGGGATCGGGATCTAACTCTTAAAACGACCGGTCGGGTCGTTACATCATCCCCCTGTTAAAACAATCATTCGTTCTCGAACGAGCATAGAGACATACCTGAATTTGTGAAAAGATGAGGATAACGGCTGCGCATATCCTGTTCGGTCTCCCAAGTCGCCTCCTCGATCGGCTAACCCCTCCACTGGACCTTCACTGAAGAAATGTTATTTGACCTTAACTTTGTGACCTGCCTGTCAAAAATAGCCACTAGCTCCTCAACATAAGATAGATCCTTGTCCAACTGGACTAAGCTTAAATGAAATACATGATTCGGATCACCGTGATACTTCTGGAGCATCGAAATGTGGAATACCAAATGAACTCTTGCTAGGCTGGAGGTAGAGTGTTGGCCCAAGTAAGAGAATAGTTTTGAAGATTGACAAAGGAACTCAAAAATGAACCATGTCCATCACTAGCAGACATAGACACGAGAAGTGTCAAGGCACGTGAGATGCACATGCAGGAGATAAACTTATCCTGGAAAAATAGTGATATCTCCTAATTGAAAGGAATGCAAAAACGATAAGGAGAAGGACTCTTTATTCAGTAAGACATTATCTAAGATAAGAAAGGATTTAGCAGTTGAGTTTGACTAGAACTCTTCCTCCATGGAAGAATAGCATTAGGATTCTAGTTATTCTGTATCTACTAACTCCTATATATTGCAGAATGTTCTTATTATACAGGTACACACAAAAACAGAAGTTAAGCAAGAACTGATAGCAAAATTAGCAAGGCAAGCAGTTCATGTGAAATTTGAGTGTGCAAATTTGAAGCTACTTGAACCAGCTAGAAGAACCAGATCCAACAGTTGTCTTTCAGTCTAGTTTATTTGTAGTACATGATTTTAACTTGTACCTTTTTAGTTTTATCTAGAAGCGTCTGTAATAGATACTCTGAGTTTTCAAGTTAGAGTTAACTTGAAGTTTGTCGCAAATAGCTAGAGGCTAGTTTTCCACAGGGGATTAGAGGTAATCCTAGGTTTACAAAAGAGTTCTTGTAAATGTTGTTTTGGCTCACTGATTTAGTTAAGAGTTTTGGGAAAATCCTACTGGGAAGTAGGTCGTGGGTTTTTCACCTTTTGAGCCAGGTGTTTTCCACGTAAAAATCTCTGTGTTCTTTAATTTATGTACTTATTATTCCGCAACAGTAGTAGTTGGAACACATCGAAGAACCAGGTCCTTCTATAATCTGTGCACGCAAAAAATTGGACACCACACAAATCACCCAACCCCCTTCTTGTGTGGTATTGATGTATAAAATATCAATTGGTATCATAGCGGGTTATCCTTGAAGAGGCTAACACATTAGGAAAAGATCAAGATTAGTGAACTGCCTGGAAACTGTAAAGAGCAATCCACCACTAGGAACCCACTATTCAATGATTATTATGATTCTTTGTGGAAGGAGAGGAGAAGAGATCACTTGCAGATGACTGATGGAACTATCCTATGTGGAAAGTCGAGTGGAAAAAGGAGAAATTTGAAAGAAGGAACAGGTTCATAAAACGAAAAACTACAACAAAAGGTCATCCAAAGCAATGGTTGCTACTTAGAAAGATAGTTCAAATGAGGACACTGATGATAATGCTGAACGAGCTCTCATAGCAATTCAAGAATCTGAAGATGAACCTGGTGAAGAATATGAGATAAGTTTTCTGGACCTTAAGAATAAAATAAACTCCTTTCTAAAGATAGACTATCAGAATTGTTGCTAACTTTAATTGATGAATCTAAGAATATAAGTTCTGAAAAGGAACAACTGTCTAAAGAATGTGTGATTTTAAGAGCAAAGTGCAAAAACCTGCAACTTAGGGATAATGAAGTTGTAAGGGAAAATACTGCTTTGAAGAACTAGTTCATGCACTTGATTCAAAAATTAGATCTGAGAATCTAAAATTGAAATTAGGAAAAGGTAAGAAGACAGCTAATCACACACAACTCACTCTAGAAGAAAATGTAGGAAAATTGAAAGATGAGATGTATAAGAGGGATAAGCAGGTAAGAGTACTAAAGGAGGATCTAAGCAAAGTTAAGCATGATCTAGACAGAACTGTAAATGGAACAGGTCCTCCAATGCACTTTCATGGCTACACGAACACCATAGTAGCAACAAGAGAGGGCTTGGCTATAGGACCCTTGCACCTAAGTGGGATCACAAAATCAAGCACCTCACACTTCCTAAGAACAGAATTTGCACACACCGTGGTAAAACTGGTCACTATAAAAGTGGATGCACTGCAAAAGAAAAGGCTAGTGAAAAGAATAAAGAATTTGTTCAAGGGAAAAATAGGCTACCAGGTTGGGCTAAAAAGAATTTGATTCATCCTTTTGCCTATAGAAAGGGACCTAAACTAGTTAGGTTCCTAAGACTAACCTCTAATTTTCTTTTGCAGGTCCAAGTGAGAGAGAGCAACCAAAAATGATATACGATAAAAGGTTGCTCAAAACACATGACACAAAATAAGAAAAGGTTCCTTTCACTTGTGGCCTTTAAAGGAGGTAATGTCTCTATTGAAAAGGGAAAGCAAGATAAAATCACTGGAGTCGGAAAAATTTGCAGAGAAGAATAGTGAACAATAAATATGTAGTGGATCTGTCCACACTTTCCGATAATGAACTCACTTGCTTGAGTGTCCTGGACAGTGATCCCCTCCTTTGGAATAAAGACTTGGACATGCTAGTCTAAGTCAACTCAACAAACTAGTCTCGAAGGACTTGGTGATAGGGATGCCTAATATTAAGTTCGAGGAAGATAAAGTTTGTGAGGCTTGTGCAAGGGGGGAGCAGGTAAGATCTTCTTTCAAACGCAAGAAAATGGTAAGTACCACCAGAACGATGGAACTGGTCCATATGGATCTCTATGGACCAATGAGAACTCCGAGCAAAGGTGGTAAGAGATATGTGATGGTTCTTGTTGATGATTACTCTAGGTTTACCTGGACATTGTTTTTAACATCTAAAGATGAAGCATTCGACATGTTCACTTCTTTTGTTAGAAAAACTCAAAAACAATTAGGAAATCAACTTGCATCATTTAGGTCTAATCATGGCACTGGATTTGAAAATGCTAAATTTGCTGAATTTTGTGATGAGCATGGCATAGATAATAATTTTTCTCCTCCTAGAACTCCACAACAAAATGGATTAGTTGAAAGAAAGAATAGGACACTTGAAGATATGGCTAGGACTATGCTTCTTTCTAGTAAACTGCCCCATAGCTTCTAGGCAGAAGCAGTTAATACTGCATGCTATATCATAAATAGGTGCATGACAAGACCTCTTGTAGAGAAGACTCCATATGAGTTACTTAAGGGGAGAAAACCAAATATATCCCACCTTAGGGCATTTGGTTGCAAGTGCTTTGTGTACAACAATGGTAAAGACTCCCTAGGTAAGTTTGGTCCCAGAAGTGATGAGGGAGTATTCTTAGGATATTCTTCACATAGTAAAGCTTATAAAGTTTATAACAAAAGAACTATGTGTATTGAAGAAAGTGTACATGTGGTTTTTGATGAAACTAACATTCTTTCTGAGAGATGAATAGGATGATGAAGCAATTGGGCTGGTTAGAAACTTAAATGAAACCACAATCCAGACTGAAGCAACACTGGAGGAAGGAACAGGTGATGGAACAGGTTCATCCATCCCGGGCAACATGACAGGGGGAATAGAACAGAATAATTATCAAACTTCAGTGGAACCTGTTCCACAGCAACAAAGCATTGAGGCAACATCAAGGGGTAACCATTTGGTTGTGAAACCCTATAGATATCAAAGTTCTCATCATATTGAGAACATCATCACTGATGCAACCTCTGGAATTAAAACCAGATCTTTTTTAAAAAATCTTTGTGCTTTTGATGCTTTCTTATCTCTTATTGAACCTAAAAATGTTCATAAGGCTTTGCAGGATGCAGACTGGGTAAATGCAATGCAAGATGAACTCAACCAATTTGAAAGGAGACAAGTTTGGCATCAGGTACCAAGACCCTTGGATAGATCAGTAATTGGCACTAAGTGGGTCTTCAGAAACAAACTTGATGAAGATGGAACAGTTACAAGGAACAAGGCAAGATTGGTGGTTCAAGGATATAGTCAGGAGGAAGTCATAGACTATGATGAAACTTTTTCTCCAGTGGCAAGGCTGGAAGCAATAAGACTCCTCATAGCCTTTGCTGCTTACATGGAATTCACCCTTCACCAAATGGATGTCAAGAGTGCCTTCCTAGATACCTATCCAAAAGAAGAAGTGTTTGTCAATCAACCTCCGGGGTTTGAGAACAAGGAGAATCCTAATCATGTGTACAAACTTAACAAAGCATTGTATTGACTCAAGCAAGCTCCAAGAGCATGGTATGAAAGATTATCAAAGTTTCTGCTTGAGCATAACTACAAGAGAGGTAAAATTGACAACACTTTATTCTTGAAAGAAAAAGGTAAAGATCTCTTGGTAGATCAGATATATGTAGATGACATAATCTTTGGAGCAACTACTGATAAGATAAGTAAAGAATTTGCTAAACTAATGGAGAATGAATTTGAAATGAGCATGATGGGTGAGCTTAATTTCTTTTTAGGCTTACAAATTAAACAAAACTCAAATAATAATATGATCCATCAACAGAAGTATGTAAAAGAGCTGCTTAAAATGTTTAAAATGGAATATTCCAAAGAAATCGACACTCCTATTTCAACAACCACAAAGTTGGATATAGATGAACCTGGTTCACCTGTTGATCAAAAGTTGTATAGGGGAATGATTGGTTAATTATTGTATCTCACTGATAGTAGACTTGACATTGTTTTCTGTGTAGGACTTTGTGCAAGATTTCAGGCTAATCCAAAGGAATCCCACTTGACTACTGACAAAAGTATCTTGAGATACCTAAAAGGCACCACTAATCTTTGTCTTTGGTATCCAAAGGGTAGTAATTTTAATATTGTGGGATATGCTGATGCTGACTATGCAGGTTTTCTAGTGGATAGAAAGAGCACCTCAGGTATGGCACACTTTCTTGGCTCATGCCTCGTGTCTTGGTCCACTAAAAAGCAAAAATTTTGTGGCCTTATCTACTGCTGAAGCTAAGTATGTTGTTGATGCCTCATGTTGTGCTCAATTATTATGGATTAAACAGCAATTAATGGACTTTGGAATTGATGTTGGATGTATCCCTATCTTTTGTAGTAACACTAGTGCTATTAGTATGACAAAGAACTCCGTTCATCACAAGAGAACTAAGCACATAGATGTTAGACATCACTTTCTAAGGGACAATTATGAGAAGGGATTGATCACTATAGAGTTTTGTGCTACTGATAAACAGATTACTGACATCTTTACAAAAACACTGAGTAGAGAGCACTGAACGGGTTAGAATTAGGGATGATTAAGATCACCTAATTGAACCGGTTCATAATGTACATGCAAAAAATTGAAAAAAATGAAGAAAAAAAAAGGAGGAAAAATGAAAAATAAATATTTGTTTGGTTAGAAAATCTGGAATTTGTGTAAATCACTAGATTAATCTTTGCTCAATCTCATACTATAAATAGTATACTCCTGTTCCATGTGTTAATATGACTCACTGGTCTCTAATAAAATTTTCTCTATTTTGGCAAATTGAGACATGATCAAGAGGATTCTTAGTGAAGAACTCGGTTCATCAGGGTTGGTTCATCTGAAAAATGAGGTATGTGTTCTACACTCTGCACAATTTGAAATACTAATGTTTAAATCATGAGCAGAACTCTACCCAAGTCCAAAATCTTCCAAAGCCTATCTAACCAAAATTTGAACCAGTTCCATTTCAACAAAAGAATCCTCACCAAATTAAAACACCCAGATTTTAGGGGAGTTGTAACCGTCATTTCGAGCTGAACATTGCAGGGTGAGTAGACTTCTAATTGACCAAAAAAAGCTTTTGTTGTATATTAATTACACTTCTCCTTTAAATCCCTCATCATCATCTCTGCAAATTCCACATTAATTCTGAATACCGTCGTAACCCTTCCTTCTCTCTTTGCCTTATAATTCAATTCAAGCTTTTGTTCATCACAAAACCATACCCAAAATGTCTAACCCCTGGAATAATCATGGTACTCCTCCTCGCCCTACCCCTTCCTCTTCCTCCACAACCCCTCAACCTAGCTCTACCCCCCAACCTAGAAAAAGGAGGGTCAAAATGCTTGCTAGAAAAATACTGGCTAGCGGTGCGCTATCACGAAAATTAAATGCCCAGCTTCAAGAAATCCAAGACCAAGACTCACAAAATTCGAGTGACTCTTTCAAATCAGCGACTGAGGGGGAAGAAGCTGGGTCTTCCGATTCTGATCAGGTAACTTATGTACCTAAACCCTCTTCTGAGGTTATTTCTGAGATCGCTGAAAATTTAGAAACTAGGTTCATATTGGTTGGGTCTGTGATAGATGTAGAGATGCCTGAGACAAGAAGGGGAGGTGGTAAAAATAAAATTGAAAAAGACAAAGATAGTGAGGGAGTACAGAGTGAAGAGAGGGGAAAAGTAAAAGAAGTGGTTGATTCTTCGCCCACCTCTGAATTTGTTAGAATGGTTATCTGTGCAGCTGATCTAGAGAAGGAGGAAGAAGGTAGCAAGAACGCATGTAGAAGTGAATCAGAAGAAGTCGTTGAAGGGCTAGTAAATCTTGGAAAGCAAGCAGATGAACCCGGTTCATCTGCTGAGGAAACCCTGGCTGATCTCTTAAAAATGATAGGTGACAGTTACAACCCTAAGAAGAAAATAACTCCTAAAGCTACAACCTCTAGGACAGTAAGAGCAAACAAGAAAAGAAAAGATGTTCCTTCTGAGACTTCTAATATTCCTCTTCCAAGAGGAAGAACTGCAAGGAGCAAGTTAAAGCAAAGTGAGGACGAGTTGCAGAGAGCTTTAGAGGAGAGTAAGAAGAAAAGAGTGGAAAAAGGAAAGAAAAAGTTGTTGATCCTATTGAGGTTGGTGAAGTGGATGAGATGTTACCTAGTCCATCAAAGTGACAAAGTGGTAGAGGTAGAGGTTCAGACCCCCTAAGCCCAAGAAAGTCAAGACTTCCTCAAAGAAGTCTTCATCTGTTTCTAAGTCTACTGAACCCTTTATCTTGGCTAAGCGAACTAGGTCTGCAGTGAAAGCCAAGCAAGTGATAATTACTAAAGAAGAAGATTGGAGTGGTGAAGAGGAGGATGAGTCTGATGGTAAGAAGGACAAGCTGGCCAAGTTTGGAAAATGAACGATTTTGAAGGGGAGNACTCATACATCTTTTTGCAACTTTTCGATGATTCCAAAAGGGGGAAGAATGGTTGTGCTATGAACAAGTGATATTTATAACCTAAATGACCCTCATGATAAGTGCTTAATACTCTATTGTTGAAGGACTTGGAAGAAGAAGGAATGATCCTGTTGTTGGAGAAACTTGAGAAGCATAGGTGGAAGGACATGGTCCTTCATTTGGATGGGAGAATGGATAGGATGAGATTGTGGAATTCATGGCCAATGTTGAGGTCAAGGATGGCAGAGTCACCAGCCTGGTGAAAGGGGTCCAAATCTCTTTTGATGCTAAAGAACTGGGTGAAATCCTTGGCATACCCTCTGAAGGCTATGATGACTATACTAGGCAGAAATGGCCTAGTCTGGATTCTCTTCTAACTACCCTGATTATCATTAGGAAATTTTGTGATAATGAAGAAGTGAGTGAACCCAAGGAAGTCTATAAGAGTTAAATGAAGCACCCTACAAGGTGATCTCTGAATTCATCAACAAGTGCGTGTTGCCAAGGCAGGAAAAAAGCCATATTGAAAACTACTTGGACTTGGTCTTGATGGAGTGTCTACACAGTGGGAGGCAGATAAACTGGCCTAGGTTCATCATTCAGCTTTTGGACAGAGTTGTCAATGGCTCAAAGCCCATGCCATTCCTTATGGTTTCATTCTCACTATTGTTCTTGCTCATTACAAGGTGCCACTAAAGAAAGCGGAGATGGACACAAACAAAGACCATTTTGGGATCAATACTCTTCTTGTTTGTGATTATGAGGTCCATGACATCCCCAAAAAACCTGGTTCATCTAGAAAGACACATGTTAACAGCAAGGTCAAAGCCCTAGTGCAGGAGAGTAGGGCGAAGGATGATGAGATAGCAAGGCTGAAGACTCGTTTGGCTGAGGTTGAATATGAGAGAGATGCTCTCAGGGCTGAGCTTATAGAGGAAAGGGAGAAGAATGAGGGAATTCTTCAAGATATGTTGAACCTTCTCAAATCCAAAGCCCAAGACCCTAGTTCCTCCAAGCCTTAGTTGCCTAGCCTGCCAAGAAATTCAATGACCCAAATTCGGGACTTTTTCTTTTTGTTGCTCATGCTTTAAATATTTTTGTTTCATTTTGTGGATTGTGGAAAATTTGCTACTTTTGTTCTTATTCATTGTCTCTATTTCTTTGATAGTTTGAATTCTTAGTTGATTACTGATGATTCATCCATGAATGCATTTGCAGTTTCCCCAGTGACCATGAGTAATTTTTATAAAATCTGGGACTCATACATCTTTTTGCAACTTTTCGATGATTCCAAAAGGGGGAAGAATGGTTGTGCTATGAACAAGTGATATTTATAACCTAAATGACCCTCATGATAAGTGCTTAATACTCTATTGTTGAAGGACTTGGAAGAAGAAGGAATGATCCTGTTGTTGGAGAAACTTGAGAAGCATAGGTGGAAGGACATGGTCCTTCATTTGGATGGGAGAATGGATAGGATGAGATTGTGGAATTCATGGCCAATGTTGAGGTCAAGGATGGAAGAGTCACCAGCCTGGTGAAAGGGGTCCAAATCTCTTTTGATGCTAAAGAACTGGGTGAAATCCTTGGCATACCCTCTGAAGGCTATGATGACTATACTAGGCAGAAATGGCCCAGTCTGGATTCTCTTCTAACTACCCTGATTATCATTAGGAAATTTTGTGATAATGAAGAAGTGAGTGAACCCAAGGAAGTCTATAAGAGTTAAATGAAGCACCCTACAAGGTGATCTCTGAATTCATCAACAAGTGCGTGTTGCCAAGGCAGGA
>ML283892.1:10812-46536 GCA_005239495.1 Nicotiana undulata | reverse complement strand
CATAGTCAATGGTAAAAGAACAAAAGAGGAGAATAAAGATTGATGCCCAATGTTCCTCCTTGCATCTTGCCCTTGCTTTTGATGTTTTCTACTGTAAAAATTGATTCCCCCTCCTCTCTTGGGCGAATTCTTTAAGTTTATATAGGGTTTGGGGCTTAAAATTCCGTGTTTTGCACTTTAGTCCCTGAAGTTTATGCGTCCTGCCGCGGTCGCACCGCGGCCAAACAGGCTCTCTGAATCTGCGGCTGCTTCCTACCGCGGTTGCACCGCGGCAGGCCTATTTCAGCTCTGCTTTTGCTTACTATTTGGTGCACTTTGTGGGTATTATTTGATTGGCTTCCTTTTTCCCGTAATTAGCTCCCAAAATGTTCCAACGTCCTCTTCTTGTGGTATTTCACCTGCAATGCATGAACAACACTAATCAGAGCATGTTGTTATCAATATTTACATTAAAACGATACAAAATGTGATTCCTTAGGGTCCTAATTATAGTCAAATTTACCTATTATCAGTGAACCACTAATAAAGTGAGAAAAAAAGAAGTACTAAGTGAAAATCTATCCATATACCTTTGGATAAATAACTCAACATTCAATCAAGTGCACCGCTCAATATTTTTGGAATATGAAAGCCAACAAATAATATTAAATTAATTTTACGAAATATATACATAAAATACCTAGTTTGACGGAAAGACCATAGATTCATCGTGCGTCTTAAAAATAGCCTAAATCTGCCCCTGTTGAGGTTGCCATTAGCAAAATATTAGGTACTATTAAGACAAATTTGGTTGGATTGAAATGCCGAGTATTTGAAGTTGAGTTGATTGAAATCTCAATTGTCTTTGAACATAAATATTACTAAAAAGAAAAGATCGAGGTTGAAGTTTTGCGAGTATTTTCATTTGAAATACTCTTCAAACTAGTTTTTCAACTTTAAATTCTCCACTTCTAGCTGAGGTTGAAATAATGGACAAAATTGTAAAACACCTATTGATTTGCAAATAATAGTTCATAGTTTACAAAATTTCTATTGGTTTTATGTCAAATCTTTCAAGGAGTTCTTTATTTTTATGTACAAGAGATTTGAATATAGAATAGAAAAGATCTTTGAGGTGTCAATTTACTTCTCACCTACCATCCCAAGAAGGGGATTTGTCAGCTAACCAAGACTTAGTCACAATTGAAATGCATTAGTATTGATCTGTCTCATCAACAATCCTGAGGCAATAGGGCCAGCAAAATCAAACAAATGACCACAAATGAAAGAGCACAAGTCAAGAACATAACAAGAATGTAGGGCCAATGAAAGATAATTAGCTTGCGTGTGCCCATAAATACCTAAGTTTATTTTGAAAATTTTAATTTGGGTGAAGTTTTAAAGATAGAAAATGTGTTTGGACATCAGTTTTCAAAATATATTTCACTTTTAAAAGAAAAACATGCAACATGATCTATATCCGCAAATTCTAAAAACTATCACAAATACCCAATAATATCTTTATCAATAACATTTATTATATTATCGCAAACCATAGTCCTCAACATAAATAAATTTTGTACAAAATTATTTTATTTTTTAATGAACTACATAATACACTACCAGATGACCGAGAAGACAAAACAACATTGTCACAAAATAATAAATGGTGAGCTCTTTTATAAAATACAGAAATTTGGAGCAATTTTAAAAAAATGTAATAGTAATATTTTGGGATTTGGGTTTGGAAATTTTCTAAAGTATGGATAAAATTTATGAACAAACATGTATTCCCTCCGGTCCAAAATAAGTGATTTTTTGATATTTCAAGAAGGAATTAATTATTTTTTTCCTACATTGCCTGTGAAGTAAATAGTGTTGAAGTGTTTATGTAAGATAGTAAAAGTTAATATGGTCAATTCCATTGCTAATTAATGTTAAAAGGTAAATCTCTTAATCTGTGTGAAAACATCCAAAAATCACTTATTTTGGACCGGAGATTTTTTTTTATAAAAAAAACCCAAATATATTTTGACAAAATCTACGGCTAAACGGGTCCTTAAACTTTGTTTAAGTCTTTTTCTTATTCTCCAGGTGAAGTAACTCCGTACACAAGTTGAAGTAACTTTTTTGTGTAGTCACAAAAGTTTAAATACAGTTTCTAAAAACAAGATACAAATATTATCAATAAGTTTAAGAGTCACAAAAATTTAAATACAGTTGCTAAAAACAAGATACAAATATCATCAATAAGTTTAAGAGTCACAATTTTTTCTTACAAACCCTTAAAAGAAGTTCTGAAAACTAGAAAAATAAACATACAAAGTAATTAATGTACCTACATTGTGAAGCCAATAACTTAATCTTTTCTTTCCCCACTTTTTTCTTTAGCAAAGTGGAAGAGGAGCACCATTCCATTTCTTCAAGCAATCAAGCAATGGATCTACCAACTTCCCTTCATTCATAGCAGTGAATACTTTGTCAAATTCTTCTCCAGGTGATTGGACTTTCTCACCTGTCAAATAATTAGTCCTTAATTCTTCCCTCACAAACTTGTACAATGGATATGACCTGCATTCTTGAATCCTATTAGGAATTGTTGGCTTCCCATTCTCCAAGTTACATCTAGCTCTCTCAATTTCCTTAGGCAAAACAATCTTCAATTCTTCCTCAAATGCACTGATTTTATGGAAAATTGAAGTGCTAGAATTTGTCTCCTCATTACTATTCAATAAGGCATGATTTACTAAAACTTGTCTTAACTTTTGCATTAGTGGATAGTTAGCACTGCATGGGTCATCAGCATATGCAAAACAATATTCTCTATCAACAACTGTGAGCAAGTCTTTCTCACTGAATCTTGAATAGTGAAGCCCTCCATTTTGATCAGTTATTAGCACTTTCTTGGCCACTAAACTCACTGCACTTTTCACTGAAGCCTTGAGATTTTCTTCTAAGTGTCTCAAGTCAATGGCTTGGCAAAGTGCTACTAGATAAGTAGAAGACATGAGTTTCAGAATGTCGACAGCCTCGGCTGTCTTTCTTGATGAAATTAAGCCCAAAGAGTTTACATCTTGGTTGTGTTGCTCAGCACTTTGGACATGGTTAGTCACTGGATTTGCAAGAAATTGGAGTTCAGAACAGTAAGATGCCATAGCAATTTCAGCACCTTTGAAACCATAATCCAAGCTAGGATTCCGTCCCCCGGTCAAATTTGAAGGTAATCCATTGTTGTAGTAGTCATTGACAAGTTCAGAAAATTGTGCAAACATAAGTTTACCAATAGAGGCAAGTGCTAGCCTAGTGTTGTCCATTGATACACCTATTGGTGTCCCTTGGAAATTTCCACCATGCAATGCTTTGTTTCTTGATACATCAATTAAAGGGTTGTCATTAACTGAGTTAATCTCTCTTTCAATCATTTTTGTTGCTGATCTAATGACCTCAATTTGAGGACCTAACCATTGTGGAGATGTACGTAGAGCGTAACGATCTTGTTTAGGCTTTTGTAAAGGGTCCATTTCATGGATTTTCTTAGCTTCCTTAACATAAGAACTTCCATCCAAAATATGTTCCATTATAGCTGCAGCTTCTATTTGGCCAGGGTGATGCTTCAATTTGTGTGTTAAATGGTCTGTAAACTCAGGTTTTCCTTGCATAACTTCAGCAAAAATAGCTGATAAAACTTCAGAAAGTAGAGCAAGAATGTTAGCCTCAAAAAGAACCATAGAAGCCAAACCAGAACCAACAGCAGTGCCATTAACCAAAGCTAAGCCTTCTTTGGGCTGCAACTCAAAGAATCCAGTGTCTATACCGGCCCGTTGAAACGCCTTGACAGCATCCAATAATTCTCCATTAGGCCCAGTGGCTTTGGAATTGGGCCGGCCCGTTAAAAGCCCAGCAATGTAGGACAGTGGTACCAAGTCACCAGATGCTGTGATTGTGCCACGGAGAGGTAAACATGGGGTAATGTTATTGTTGAGCAATTTTGTTATAGCTTCTAAGATCTCAAATCTTATGCCGGAGTAGCCTTGGAGTAGGGTGTTGATCCTCACTAGCATGGCGGCCCTTGTGGCGGAGTGTGGCAGCGTGTGGCAAGACTCCGTCCCATTGCCAAATATTCCGGCATTCAAGAACCTGATTCAGATGATATTCCATTTAGCAAAGCAGCTTTAAGTTGACGTACAAAATTAACTGTACAAATGATACCAGGGCTGCTATTTAGGAATTAGTCCGTGCGTCCTGAATTTCAGTTTTTTAGGACAATATCTTGTATTGTTAGATTTTCAGTTTAAATTTTTTAAGGACAAAATAAGTACTGGACTAATCTTTAAATAGCATCCCTTACAATAGCTAGCTGTGCACTTGAGTATGAAATGTATTAAATCACTAAGAATAATAAATAGTAGCGAAGCCAGGAATTTACTCAAGGGTGTTCAAACTTGAAAGAAGTGAAAAAAATTCTCAGAGAAAGAGTGTTCAATATATGTTATATATCTCTAAAATTTAATATTTTCGACGAAAAATGATCAGTTGACCACCTTTTATAACATGTAGCTTCGCCCATAATAATAAATACAGGTAAATTTTCCCTCAAGTTTTGGTAGAAGTGCCGGAGTTAGACCATTTTTAAACCTTTAACAGGGTAATACCGATCAAAATCAGAGCCAAAAACGTACGTTTCCCTTATAAAGCAAACAAATCCTGTTACAAAATATAACGGAGTATACTTTTAGGAGCTTTTTCTTTGTTATTTTACGTTATTTCTTTAAAATAAAGTTGAGTTGGAATATCTTATGTCTCTCGATCTCTCTGGTAAATAACGTTACTATGGTTTAATAGTTGGGACCACTTTAACCTAACAAATATATGGATCAAATAGACAGATGTTGCATCTATTAAATGCCTTCTTTTTAGACCAAATTAGACCTAAATCTGCAGCTATCATTTATTAAGGCAAAAAAAGCAAAAGCAACATTGAACCATAATGTATAAAGGCTTTCATGCAGTCATGTCCGTTTGGGCTATTCATGTGGGATGTTTACAACGTCGACACTTTTCTTGTTAATTAATAATTTGATTTGTTGGGGGCCAAAATTATGTTGAATTTAATTAAGGATTGAGAAAGGGTTTCCTTTTACTTCCATAACGTGTCTGCATCTACTTTTCAAAATCTCCAAACAAACCTATCATGATTCAGATATAAACTTATTTTTTTAATGTTAACAACTCCATATTATACTCACCAGCATAGAAATATATATATATTGTTTCAACGGATAGTAATGACATAACCCCACAAAGCATGGTTGAGAAAAAAAAAAAAAAAGGGGGAAAGTGAAGAATTCCACGAAAGCAAAAGCATAATTATTTTCAACGAAGATAAATACTCTATTAATAAACTTGATAATTCGATTTATGTGAGTGAAAAAATTTGGAAGAAAAACCCATGAAATATAAAGGCAGCTTTGTTTTCTTTTTCTTGACTTTTATCCCCCATCTTTTTCTTTTACTTTGTTTAGTTGTTTGCGGAAATGAAAGGCTACGTCTTCCTTATAATTAGTAGTGGAAACCTATTTGCCTTCATGCCTTGCCCACCTACTAATTAAAAGACAAGGTGGACATAGCATATACCTACCTCCAAAAGTTAGCCAAAAGTATAAAGTTTAAGTTTTATGTGTTAATATTATGAAAATATATGCAATTAAATTATTTATAAAATAATTAAAAGTTAAGTAACTCTATAAAAATACGAATAATTTGTTAATTTGGTACAAATAATAACTAATCTACTATCATATATTAAACTACAGTCGATAATATAAATGTCATGATACTGTCAGTATATATATATATATATATATATATATATATATATATATATATATATATATATATAAAAACCCAATTACAACTTGTTTTCACTCTTCCAAGCACTAATTAAATATGATACTCCCTTCGTCTAATTTTATGTGACACGCTTCACAATACAAGAGTCAAACTGTTTAATCTTCGGTATGAATTATTCGAATATAGATTCTTCAAGTTTTTTTAAATAAAATTTTCAATTTAGTAAGTACATAACAATTATTATAAGTTTCAAGAAACTTATAAAGTTCGTCCGTCAAACCTTGATCAATGAACCTACAAAATCGTTCAAATTGTATTTCTAAGTCAACCCTTTCCTTAGCGGGCTTGGGATTAAAAGAATGGTTGGGACAATAAACATCCATCTCGTTTGTCCTTTGGATACCCGTCTAACCATCGAAGGCTATTGAAGTGACTAATTCCTGAAAATTAGGAGGCGTTTAAAACAAAGAAATTGTTGGAATTATCTTATCGTTCTATCTAGTCCCAATAGGCTTGATGTTAAGAAAGAATACTCTTTTAATTCTCCTAGTAGCAACTACGTTACGTAAAAGTAAAAGTACAATTAACTTATTGAGAGAACTTTTAGGCGAAGGTAACCAAGATTGTGGCATGAGGTACGTACGTAGCATGTAATGATAATAAAATTCGTGTTTACCTTATTAGCTCCTTCTGTAGAGCTGCACCTTGCTTGGTCCTCCTATGTGATGTAGCACCAAAACCAGTAGTAACACCATAGCTATCAGTCCCATTTTTCATGCCTTCAATGACCCAATCACTGCTGGCCTTGACGCCGGCCCTGGCCACCTCCGCCAGCTCCACCATCACCTCTGTGCCCGACCTGCCTGCTATTGCGGCCACCTGAGCTATCGTTAGCGTCTCACCCCCTAGCAGGACCACCGGCTTCCTAAACTCCTCCACCATTTTCTTGACTTCATCAAGGTGGCTACCCTTGAGTGCATCAGCTGCCATGTTCCAATTCAAAGGGTCTTGTTGTTCATTACCCTTAATACATAATTCTTGACTAGCATTATGACCATTACAATTTCCATTTGAATACTCCATTTTTATGTGCAGGGTAACAAATTCTCAAGATTTTGGAAAATACTCAATTGGTTAGTAAAGAAAATTATATGTGATGTTTAATGAATATTTGGCTATAGGTGCATGTATTTATGATTGTATTGCTCTATCTTTATTTGGTTGGTGCAGTTAGGAAATTGCAAAGCTTATGAGTATTAGCTTAAGCTGAATTTCCTGAGTTTGTTGAGCCAAAATGTGAGTGTTTAAATAGAATGGGAAAATATATTGTCATTGAGTGTTGGACTTTGGCCGGCCGATGTGTTAGTTGAAAATCAAGATTGGCCGTTGGATGCACCTGGGAATGGACGGATGAGATTCTAGATACGTGGAGAACATGAGGTGGTTGTACATGGAAAAGGTAGGGCAGCACCAGGGTAGGCGTATTTTTCACTAACAGCCACTCTTCAAACCCAACACCTCCCCCCCTCCCCCCCCTTAAAAAAATCCCACCAAGAAAGAACCCACCAACTCTGTTTTAATTTTTTAAGCGGTTCAGGAATTAATGTTTGTAGATAAAAAAAGGGCACTGCGGTGCATAACGTATCTTGCATTTACACATGATCGAAAGGGGTCGTAGTCCAAGAGGTGTGATATAAATACCTACCCTATTACAAATATTAGTGATTGCTTCGACTATGTTTGTGCAATAGTAGCAATTTAAGTAAGTGGCTGAGTACTGAATGAAAAAACTTCTATTAAAAAATGCTTCTTACTATAATGTGCTCCATTGCGACGTTAATGAATTATATTACAGATACCAAATAACTATATATATATATATATATTATTTCCCTCACTATATATAAACTGTGGAAATGAAGGTGGAAAGGGAAGGATGCTGTTCAAGTCAAAGAGGGAAGGGAAAGAAAGGGTTTGGGCGTGGTTGTTGGGAAGGATTCAAACAAAAGCAACACGTCATTTCACATTTGAGGAGTACGTGGAAAACATCACAAAAAGTGAAGCAAAATAATTTCCATAATAGATGTTTTAAGAGTGATTATTTTCACTTTTGTGGGCAAGGACAAAATGAATATTCCATTAAGCTCAATTTTGGTGTACGAATTTAGTTGAAGATCTTTATTCACTCAACAATCTTGGAATCTTAAAGTTCTTCAGATAAACAATATATGGTAGTACACTTCTAATCAATTTATTGTAAGGTTTATTCTTCTATAGGCATCAAGTATCCGAAATTCACAAATTCAATCAAAGTACGCAAGTAGGTCAAATAAGGGAGAAAATGCTCCATACCAAGAGGTTCTTCATTCCCGAGTTCGAACCCGTGCGAAGGGATTTAACGATAGGAGTATTAGTCAAGTAATCGTACCTAGAATAATCAAGTTTTAATAAAAAGATCATTTGCATGTATTATACAAACTGCACACAAATTGTTGATAAATATTTCAAAACAAATAGTGATTATTGTCCAAAATTTGAGTATTAATTACTTTCCATGGACTTATTAAATGTTCAAATGTAGATGCCAGTAATATTTAAGGGGCATACTTTGTACAGTATTTCGAGTAACTTTAGTAGTAGTAAAATAGTTATATTATGCATAACTTATATTACGAATATCACTTAAAATTACTGTTCTCGACTTAATTTTTTTTATAAGCACAGTACATTTATTGACTTAAATTTTTTATATACATTTGGTCATGTACTCTCATGTTTGACATTTTATAAATGGGATAATGTAGGGTACGAGATGTGGCTACACTAACAAAGTAAAAGTGTTAAAACATACTTCCTCTATTTTAATTTATATGATAGTTTTTTCTTAGTAGTTCATTTAAAAAAGAATGACACAATTTAATTTTTCAAAATAATGTAACTTTAAACTTTTCATTTTGTTCATCTACCCAAAATGAAAATCTTTTATCATCACACAAATATTATGGCCCAACAGAGATTTTACAACTTTTGAGACCATAAATTTCAAAAGTCTTTCTTTGTTTGTGTAACGGCCGGGCCGGCCGTTTTGAGAGCAATAGCCCCGATCACCTATTACTGCTTCCCCCGTACCTTTTTCTGCTTATGTGACTAGCCGGGAGGTTTTGTGTGTGGTTTTGAAGTGATTTGGGGCACCTAGTCCCTAAAATAGAAGCTTAAGTTCTAGGATTTCGACCGCAGTCGGAGCTGTGTGAAGACTGTTAGGAACGGAAAAATCAGGTGTCATGCGGAAGCTAGTAAA
Organism: Nicotiana undulata; assembly: GCA_005239495.1. Classification (NCBI taxonomy): domain Eukaryota; kingdom Viridiplantae; phylum Streptophyta; class Magnoliopsida; order Solanales; family Solanaceae; genus Nicotiana; species Nicotiana undulata. Next base: position 37,409 of record ML283892.1, on the reverse strand, counting down.
GCAAACATTGAACGACGATCAAAGAGTAAAAGAGAAATCTACCAAAAGAGACACAAACATTTAACGTGGTTCAGCAATTGACCTACGTCCACGGGCGGAGATGAGTAATCCACTATATTAAAAGAGAGTACAAAATATCGAGAGAACAACCTCACGATGAGGCAAACACAAGTGACACACTAACACTTGTCCCGTAAAGTTCACCCCTAAACACGACTCTCAAACTCCATATGGCTACATTATGGATGCTACTGAATGAGAATGATGGATCCTTAATTTATAGAGGTTCAAACATTTTCCTACAAGAAAAAGGGCTAGTCAAATATGGAAGAATTATAATTTTCCTCTACGAAAAGGAAAATTCAATTATGGTAAATATGTTGTCCTTTTTTTCAAGAAATAGGAAAACCAAATATTGTTAGAAAATCCGGACAACCCCTAACAATTCTCCCTCTTGGCCTGAATTTTCTGACAAAATGAATATGATCCACCTTCTTTACATAGCCTTCAACAGGTTGCATCTCCAAATCTCCACCGCAAAATTTGTCTCAGCGTGCGTAGCTCTCTGGTCAAATTTCTTAGATAAAATTTTTGATTATCGTCAAATAGGCTGCGGCTAGAACTGAACCCGCCAAGATGAACCTGTTTTGAACCTCGCTATGATATCACTTGTTAGGACCGAAAAAAATCAGGTGTCATGCGGAAACTAGTAAAGCAAACCTTGAACGACGATATATCAGAGAGTAAAACAGAAATCTACCAAAAGAGACACAAACATTTAACGTGGTTTGGTCAATTGACCTACGTTCACGGGCGGAGATGAGCAGTCCACTATATAAAAAGAGAGTACAAAATATCGAGAGATTAACCTCACGAAGAGGCAAACACAAGTGACACACTAACACTTGTCCCGTAAAGTTCTTCCCTAAACACGACTCTCAAACCCCATAAGGCTACATTGTGGATGCTACTGAATGAGAAGGAAGGATCCTAAATTTATAATGATTCAAACATTTTCCTACAAGAAAAAGGACTAGCCAAATAAGGAAGAATTATAATTCCCTTCTACAAAAAGGAAAACCCAATTATGGTAAATATGTTGTCCTTTCCTTCAAGAAATAGGAAAACCAAATATGGTTAGAAAATCCGGACAACCCATAATAAAGATGACTCCGGAATGGAGTTTCATCGAATCCGTTAGCTCCGATGGGTGATTTTGGACTTAGGAGCGTGTCCAGATTGTGAATTGCAGGTATGTAGCTGTGTTAGGCTTGAAATGGTGAAAGTTGAATTTTTGGGAAGTTTGACCGGAAGTGAACTTTTTTATATGACTTGTGTGCAAAATATGGGGTAAATCGGACGTGATTTGATAGGTTTTGCCATCAGTTGTAGAAGTTTGAAGTTTCAAAGTTCATTAAGTTTGAATTGGAGGTGATTCATGTGATGTGATTTGAGGGCTCGACTAAGTTCGTATGATGCTTTAGGACTTGTTGATATGTTTAGTTGAGGTCCCGAGGGTCTCTGGTGGATTCCGGATGGTTAAAGGACTAGTTTTGGACTTGAAAGATTTCGGAAATTTCTGGTGTCTTCAGTTACTGGTTTCCTATTATGCGGTCGCGTATGAGGAGACGCGATCGCGAAGCCTTAAATTAGGCCTTCACCTTTTTGTTCTATGCGATTGCAGGAGCTCATCCGCGATCACAAATTTTGCGTGACCATTGATATGCGAGTGCATAGCCCTTTCCGCGTACGTAACGAAGAAGAGAGGACCTAGGCAGCGAGAGGATTTACTCTATGTGGTCACGTGGAGTGTTATGCGATCGCGTAGGTCAGCTTGGCAGTGGTACGCATTAGTGAACAGATATCCGCGTTCGCGTTAAGTTTTTTTAAACAATTGGAATTTTTTTCTACGAAATCGCGTGAGATGTTCCACGATCGTGTAGTGTGAGCACCTGGGCAGAATATAACATTTCAAAATCGATGGTTTAGCCATTTTTAACATAAATTGAGATAGAAAGCTCGGATTTGGACGAAATTTTGAGGAATTTTCACAGGCATTGACTGGGTAATGATTCTTCACTTTTTTTTTGTTATATCCCACTAACCTATCATTAGTTATATCCTTTAATTTCAGATTTGGGTTGAGAAAATCAGGAAAAAAAATGGGAAAAGTTCTTCAACTAAATTTTTGGGTTTTGATTGAGATTTTGACGTCGGATTCGAGTAATTTTGGTATGAGTGAACTCATGGGTGAATGAGTGTTCATATTTTATGACTTTTACCCGATTGCGAGACGTGGGCCTGGATCGACTTTTTGGGTGATTTTCGAAATTCTTTTTAAAGTCTTGATTTCATTAATTAGATTAGTCTATTATAGTTGTAATTGTGGTATGTAATTGTTTTTGGCTAGATTTGGGCCAGTCAGAGTCGGATAATTTAGGAAATGGCATTCTTATTGATTGATTGAGCTTGGTTCGAGGTAAGTGACTTGCCTAACCTTGTGGGAGGGGGGGGGGGAATCCCCTTAGGATTTGGTACTGTTGTGATATTTTTGTGATATGTGAGTGTCGCGTACGCGAGGTGATGAGTGTGTACANGGGGGGGGGGGGGGAATCCCCTTAGGATTTGGTACTGTTGTGATATTTTTGTGATATGTGAGTGTCGCGTACGCGAGGTGATGAGTGTGTACACGAGCTAATTGTTGTAAAATCTAGTTTTCACTGAGTATTAGCCTGTTACACCTTAATTGAGTTATATTAGCATGTGTAGTTATCCTGTTTAGTCTAATTTTGCATGTCTACGTGTCTTAAATGCTTATTTGAAATCGGTGTAGCATGTTTAGTTGAATTCCTGGTTTTACTTGATTTGTATCGACCTTAGTTGTAGAATGCTTGTTGTGTGTTTACTTTTGGGACTACGAGGCGATACCTCGGGAGATCCCTCTACACATTTACTTTTGGGGCTACAAGGCGGTACCTCGAGAGATTCCCCTACACATTTACTTTTGGGACTACGAAGCAGTACCTCAGGATATCCCCCTGAACATTTACTTTTGAGACTACGAGGCCGTACCTTGGGAGATCAACTTGCATATTTAATTTTGGGACTACGAGACGGTATCTCGGAGATCCTCTGTTGAGTATTTACTTTTGGGACTACGAGATGGTATCTCGAGAGCGCCCCTGTTTTTTATATTATTGTGTTGTGTTGTTATTTCTCCGTGAATTCTTTCTGTTAAATTCTCAGTCTTTCTTCATTTTATTATATCAACTGTCTTATTATTATATCACAATAGGCCCGGACCTAACCTCGTCACTAATCTACTAAGGTTAGACTTGGCACTTATTGGGTAAAAGTGTGGTGTACTCATGCTACTCTTCTGCACATGTTTCGTGTGTAGATCCAGGTACTTTTTATCAGCCTCGTTATCATTGAGCGGTAAGACTTTGGAGACTTCAAGGTATATCTGCCCGCGCCCGTAGACCTCAGAGTCCCCCTCTATTCCCTCTTATGTCGTTTATCTTTCTGTACTTTCTTAGACTTTGGTGTATAGAGATACTAGTTTTTCTTCTATAGCTTGTGACTTATGATTACCGAGTTTTGGAACTCTGTGTATACTTTAGTGATGGGTTACTTGTACATAACGAGCGATATTTTATCATCTTATAGTTATTTGTTGCAGTCTAGTTGTTAAATTTTGTTTTCATTACTGTTTTCTGTAATTTACGTAGAGACTAGGTGTCTTCACGACGTCTTACAAAGGGATATTTGGGTCATGACGTGTTGGTTTCAGAGCTCTAGGTTCATAGGTGTCGTGAGTCACAAGCAAGTTTATTAGAGTCTCGCGGATTGGTATGAAGACGTTTGTACTTATCTTTGTGAGGCTATGGAACTGTTAGAAAAATTATACTTCTTTAATTCCTTGTCATGAGAAATTGTTGACTTCGAAATTCTAAACATCTTTCTTATATTCTCTCACAGATGGTAAGGACACATACATGCGGATCTATTGGCCAGGCATCGGCATGCCCTGCAAGAGTCGCGAGAGGCCGGGGCCAGGGTAGAGGCCGAGGACATCCACGTGGTGCATCCAGAGCACCCGCACGAGCTGCTACACAGGAGCCCTAGTAGCTCCAGCTGGAGGGCAAGCACTTGAGGTACGTGTTGCTACACCAGCCCTCCAAGAGACTCTAGCCTAGTTTCAAAGCATGTTCAGCACCTTGGCTTTGGATGGATTGATTCCACATGCTCCTGCCACATCTCAGGCTGGGGGAGGAGCACGAACTCCCGCCGCTCGTACCCCAGAGCAATGGGTTCAGGTCGACCAGGTTCCAGAGATCATCCAGATGCATCTGGTAGCTCCAGTTTAGCCCGAGGTTAGGGTAGCAGTTTCTGAGGCAGAGCAGCTTAGGTTTGAGAGGTACAAGAAGTACCACCCTCCTACCTTCAGGGGATTGGCGTCAGAGGATGCCCAGGGTTTTCTTGAGAAGTGTCACCGCATTCTCCATACTATGGGTGTAGCAGAGTCGAGTGGTGTTTCTTTTACTACATTCCAGCTTAGAGGAGCAGCTTATCAGTGGTGGCGTGCTTATGAGTTGGGTAGTCCGGCTGAGGCAACATCACTTACATGGACTCAGTTCTATCACATGTTCTTGAGGGAGTATTTTTCCCTGATACTTAGAGATGCATGCCACACGAAGTTTGAGCAGTTGTGTTAGGGTTATATGACTGTGTTAGAGTATGCAGTGCGCTTCAGTGATTTGGCCTGACATGCACCATACTTGGTTACTACAGTTCGAGAGAGGGTCCATCAGTTTATCGAGGGACTCCACCCCAGTATCAGGCTTAGCATGGCCTAGGAGTTAGAGATGGATATTTCGTACTAGCAGGTTATGAGTATTGCTAGGAGATTGGAGGGTATGCTTACTCGGGAGAGAGAGGAGAGGGAGGTCAAGAGATCTCGAGAGTTTGGCACTTATAGTGGTACTCGGGCCCAAACAAAAACTCGTCATGGTAGGGGCTATATGAGTTACCTCGTTCATTCAGCACTTCCAGCCGCCAGGTATTTCGGCCCGTTCTAGGCCCCAGGAGCCTTATTATGCACCACCAGTATCTAGTGCACTTCCTGCACGGGTTGCTTTTCCAGCAGACCTAGCCCGAGCCAGCCACAGCAACCACGCCCTTCGAGAGCTTGTTTTGAGTGTGGTGACACTCCCCATATGGTGAGGGATTTCCCCATACTTAGGAGGGGTGCACCTCCACAGACTTCTCAGGCACCGCATCCTCCACTGGGCCCTCAGTCTATGATTACAGCACCAGCTACCGCCTGACCTGCTCATCTAACTCGAGGTGGAGGTCGGGGAGGTAGAGGTCGCCCTAGAGGGGGAGGCCAGGTAAGTTATTATGCTCTTCCTACTCGTACCGAGGCAGTTGCTTTCGACTCTGTCATTACATGTATTATTTCGGTCTGTCATAGAGATGTGTCGGTTTGATTTGATCCAGGCTCCATTTATTCCTATGTGTCATCGTATTTTGCCCGGTATTTGGGTGTTTCTCGTGATTCTTTGAGTTCTCCTATTTATGTGTCTACACCTGTGGGTGATTCTAATGTTGTTGATCGTGTGTATTGGTCGTGTTTGGTTGTTCTTAGTGGTTTTGAGACCAGAGCAGACTTATTATTGCTCAGTATGGTAGATTTTTATATTATTTTGGGCATGGACTGGTTATCGCCCCATTATGTTATTTTTTATTATCACTCCAAGACCATGACGCTAGTTATGCCAGGATTTCCGCGAGTAAAGTGGAGAGGTACCTTAGAATATAATCCCAACAAAATTATTTCATTTATTAAAGCTCAACGAATGGTTAAGAAGGGGTGTGATGCGTATCTAGCTTATGTGAGATATGTCAGTATTGATACCCCTACAGTTGAGTCAGTTCCAGTAGTGAGGGATTTTCCAGATGTATTTCTAGATGATCTTCCGAGCATGTCATCCGATAGAGATATTGACTTTTGTATTAATTTGTTGCTAGGCACTCAGCCCATCAATATCCCTCCATATCGTATGGCTCCTCCTGAGTTGAAGGAGTTGAAAGAGCAGTTACAGGAGTTGCTCGATAAGGGCTTCATTCGGCTTAGTGTGTCACCTTGGGGTGCTCCGGTCTTGTTTGTGAAGAAGAAGGATGGTTTTATAAGTATGTGCATTAATTTATCTCTAGTTGAACAAAGTTACAGTGAAGAACATGTATCCATTGCCTCGTATTGCTTACCTATTCGATCAGTTATAGGGTGCCAGAATGTTTTCCAACATTGACTTACGTTCAGGCTATCATCAGTTGAAGATTTGGGATCCAGATATCCTGAAGATTGATTTTAGGACTCGGTAAGTTCACTACGAGTTCCTTGTGATTCATTTGGGTTGACCAACGCCCCAGCAGCATTCATGCATTTGATGCACATTGTATTTCGACCCTATCTTGACTCTTTCGTCATTATGTTTATTGACGACATTCTAGTGTACTCTCGGAGTCGGGAGGATCATGAACAACACTTGAGTAATGTGCTTCAGCCCTTGAGAGAAAAGAAGTTATATGCAAAATTCTCAAAGTGTGAGTTCTGGCTAGATTCAGTGACATTATATTTTTGAGTCATTTAGTGTGTAGTAAGGGGATCAAGGTGGATCCAAGAAGGTGGAAGTCGTGTAGAGTTGGCCTAGACCGTCCTCAACAATGTAGATATGGAGTTTTCTTGGTTTAGTGGGGTATTACCATCTATTTGTAGAGGGTTTCTCATCTATTGCAGAACCTATGACCAGGCTGACCCAAAAGAGTGCTCTGTATAGGTGGACAGAGGAGTGTGAGGAGAGCTTTCAGAAGCTTATGACAGCTTTGACTATAGCCCTAATATTAGTAATACCTAGAGGTTCAGGATCTTATATTGTATATTGTGATGCGTCGCGGATCCGTCTCGGCGCGGTGTTGATGCAGGACGGTAGGGTGATTGCCTACGTGTCCAGACGACTAAAGGTTCATGAAAAGAACTATCATGTCCACGACCTTGATCTAGCAGCTATTGTTCATCCCTTGAAGATTTTGCAGAACTATTTGTACGGTGTCCTTTGTGAAATCTACGCCAATCACCGGAGTTTGCAGCATCTGTTTAAACAGAAGGATCTTAACTTGCATCACCGAGGTGATTGGAGTTTCTTAAGGATTATGATTTCACCATTTTGTACCATCATGGGAAGGCCAATGTGGTGGCCGATGCCTTGAGTCGTCGGGCGGAGATTTTGGGGAGCTTACCATATCTACCAGCAGCAAGGAAGCCATTGGCATTGTCTTTTCAGGCCTTAGCCAACCATTTTGTTAGATTGGATATTTCTGAGCCGAGTCGAGTGTTGGCTTGTGTGGTCTCTCGGTCTTCTCTTTATGATCGTATCAGGGAGCATTAGTATGATGACCCGCATCTTCTTGTCCTTAAGGACACGGTTCAGCACAGTGATGCTAAGGAGGTCACTATTGGAGATGATGGTGCATTGAGTATGCATGGCAGGCTATGTGTGCCCAATGTATATGGTTTGCTTGAATTGATTCTCTAGGAGGCTCACAGTTTGCGGTACTCCATTCATCCGGGTGCCGCGAAGATGTATCGGGACTTGAGGCAGCATTACTGGTGGAGGATAATGAAGAAGATCATAGTGGAATATGTAGCTCGGTGTCTAAATTTCCAGTAGGTAAAGTATGAGCATCACTGTCCAGGCGGATTGCTTCATAAGTTAGAGATTTCGGAGTGGAAATGGAGCGGATCACTATGGATTTCATTGTTAGACTTCCACGGACTCAGCGGAAGTTTGATGCAGTATGGGTGATTGTGGATAAGCTGACCAAGGTAGCTCATTTTATTCCTGTGATGACAACTTATTCTTTCGAGCATCTTGCTCGGTTTTATATACGCGAGATTGTCAAGCTTTATGGCGTGCCGGTATCTATCATCTCTGACCGGGGTGCACAGTTTACATCACGGTTCTGGAGGGCCGTACAGCATGAGTTAGGTACTCGAGTTTAGTTGATCATAACATTTCACCCTCAGACAAATGGATAGCCCGAATGCACTATTCAGATATTGGAGGATATGCTCCAATGGAGTTTGGAGGTTCTTGGGATCATTTCTTGCCACTTGCGCAGTTTGCCTACAACAACAGTTATCAGTCGAGCATTCAGATGGCACCGTATGAGGCTCTGTATGGTAGGCGCTTTCGGTCTCCAGTGGGTTTGTTCGAGCTGGGCGAGACTAGGTTATTGGGTACAGACTTGGTTCAGGATGCTTTGGGGAAGGTTAAGGTGATTCAGGATCGTCTTCGAACAGCCCAGTCCAGACAGAAGATTTATGCGGATCGGAAGGTTCGCGATGTTGCATTCATGGTTGGAGAGCGAGTCCTGCTCCGGGTGTCACCCATGAAGGGTGTTATGAGGTTCAGAAGAAGGCAAGCTGATCCCAATGTTTATTGGCCCATTCGAGGTGTTGTTGCGAGTTAGGGAGGTTGCTTATGAGCTTTCCTTGCCTCCTAGTCTAGTAGGAGTTCATATGGTATTCTATGTTTCTATTCTACGGAAGTATCACAGCGATCCGTCTTATGTGTTGGATTTCAGCTCAATCCAGTTGGACAAAGATTTATCTTATATTGAGGAGCCGGTGACTATTTTGGACAGGCAGGTTCGAAAGCTGAGGTCAAAGAACATTGCTTCCATGAAGGTTCAGTAGAGGGGTCAACTGGTCAATAAGGTAACTTGGGAGACCGAGCATGATATGTGTAACCGTTATCCTCACCTTTTCACCACTTCAGGTATGTATCTATGCTCGTTCGAGGATGAACGATTGTTTTAAGAGGGGGAGGATGTAACGACTTAGTCGGTCATTTTGAGAGTAATAGCCCCGATCTCCCATTTACTGTTTTACCCGTATCTTTTTCTGGTTATGTGACTTGCCGGGAGGTTTTGTGTGTGGTTTCGGAGTGATTTGGGGCCCTTAGTCCCTAAAACGGAAGCTTAAGTTCCAGGATTTTTACCGTAGTCGGAACTATGTGAAGATGACTCCAACATGGAGTTTCGTCGGTTTTGTTAGCTCTGTTTGGTGATTATGGACTTAGAAGCGTGTCCGGATTGTGAATTGGAGGTCTGTAGCTGAGTTAGGCTTGAAATGGCGAAAGTTGAATTTTTGGGAAGTTTGACCGAAAGTGGACTTTTTTATATTAGTGTCGGATTCCGATTCCGCAAGTTGGAGTAGGTCCATAATGTCAATTTGTGCAAAATTTGGGATCAATCTGACGTGATTTGATAGGTTTTGGCATAAGTTGTAGAAGTTTGAAGTTTCAGAGTTCATTAAGTTTGAGTTGGAGGGTGACTCGTGTTTTTAGCGTTGTTTGATGTGATTTTAGGACTTGTTAGTATGTTTGGTTAATGTTCTAGGGGTCTCGGGTGGTTAGTGGATTAATTTTGGAATTGAAAGATTTCAGAACTTTCTGGTGTCTTCCGTTACTGTTTCCTCTTATGTGGTCGCATAGGAGGAGACGTAATCGCGAAACCTTGAATTAGGCAATCACCTTTTTGTTCTATGCGATCGCAGGAGCTCGTCTGTGATCGCGAAGTTTGAGTGGTCATTGATACATGAACTCATATCCCTTTCCGCATTCGCATTGAGGAAGAGAGGACCTGGGTAGTGGGAGGATTTACTTTATGCGATCGTGTGGAGTGTTACGCAAACGCGTAGGTCATCTTGGCAGTGGTACGCATTAGCGAATATATATCCATGTTCGTATTAAGTATTTTTAAAGGGTTGGAATTTTGTTTTACGCGATCGCGTAGTGTGAGCACCTAGGCAGAAAATAACATTTCAAAATCGAGGGCTTGGCCATTTTTAACATAACTTGAGATAGAGAGCTCGGTTTTGGACGAAATTTTGAGGAATTTTCAGAGGCATCCATTGGGTATTGATTCTTCACTAGTTTTTTTTTGTTATATCCCACTAATCTATTATTAATTCCATCCTTTAATTTCGGATTTGGGTTTAGAAAATTGGGGGGGGGGGGGGGGGGGGGGGATGGAAAAATTTCTTCAACCAAATTTTTGGGGTTTTGATTGAGATTTTGACATCGGATTTGAGTAATTTTGGTACGAGTGAACTCGTGGGTGAATAGGTGTTCGTATTTTTTGACTTCTACCCGATTCTGAGATATGGGTTTGGGGCGCTTTTTTGGGGCGATTTTCAAAATTCTTGTTAAAGTATTTATTTCATTAATTAAATTAGTCTATTAAAGTTGTATCTATGGTGTGTAATTGGTTTTGGATAGATTTGGTCCACTCGGAGTCGGATAATCGAGGAAATAAAATTCTTATTGATTGATTGAGCTTGGTTCGAGGTAAGTGGCTTGTCTAACATTGTGTGGGGGAAATACCCTTAGGATTTGGTACTGTTGTGATATTTATGTTATATGTGAGCGCCGTGTACGCGAGGTGACAAGTGCATACATGGGCTCATTATTGTAAAATCTATTTTTTCACTGAGTAGTAGCCTGTTACACCTTAATTGAGTTATACCAGCATGTGTAGTTATCCTGTTTAGTCTAATTTCGCATGTCTACGTGTCTTAAATGCTTATTTGAAATATGTGCAACATGTTTAGTTAAATTCTTGCCTTTACTTGATTTGCATCAACCGTAGTTGTAGAATTTTTGTTGTTAATTGCCTTTTCCATCAATCTGAGCTGTGTGTTTACTTTTGGGACTACGAGGCGGTATCTTGAAAGATCCCCTTGCACATTTACTTTTGGGACTACGAGGCGGTAACTTGGGAGATCCCCCTGCACATTTACTTTTGGGACTACGAGGCGGTACCTCGGGATATCCCTCCTCACATTTACTTTTGAGACTACGAGGCCGTACCTCGGGAGATCTCCTTCCATATTTACTTTTGGGTCTATGAGACGGTATCTCGGGAGATCCCATGTTGAATATTTACTTTTGGGCTACGAGACGGTATCTAGGGAGCGTCCCTATTGTTTATTTCATTGTGTTGTGTTGTTATTTATCGGTGAATTCTTTTTGTTAAATTCTCCGTATTTTTTCATTTTATTATATCATTTGTCTTATTATTATATCCCCGTAGGCCCGGACCTGACCTCGTCACTAATATACCGAGGTTAGGCTTGGCACTTACTGGTACCGTTGTGGTGTACTCATGCTACTCTTTTGCACATGTTTTGTGTGCAGATCCAGGTACTTCTTATAAGCCTCGTTATCAGTGAGCGGCAAGACTTTGGAAACTTCAAGTTATATCTTCCCGCGTCCACAGACCACGGAGTCCCCCTCTATTTCCTCCTATGTCGTTTACCTTTCCATACTTTCTTAGACTCTGGTGTATAGAGATACTAGTTGTTCTTCTATAGCTTGTGACTTATGATTACCGGTTTTGGGAACTTTATGTATACTCTAGTGCTGGGTTACGTGTACATGCCAAGCGACATTTTATCATCTTATAGTTATTTGTTGTAGTCTAGTTGTTAAATTCTATTTTCATTTCTGTTTTCCGCAATTTGTTAGGATTACCTATTCGTAGAGACTAGGTGCCTTCATGGCGTCTTACGGAGGGAGATTTGATTCATGACAGTTTGACCTTTTTTATTCCTTAAACTCGATATCTAAGCCAAACTACGTCAGATAAATTAAAATGGAGTTCACATACATCGAGCTACAGTCTTTATTGACTCAGCCTTCCATTTCATTAATGAAGGATTGAAATACCCTGATGAATAATTTAGGAACAAGCAACTAATCCAACAAAAGCTATGTAGAAAATTAGGGAGAGAACGTGGTAGGAGACTTTTTCACAACTTATAAACTCTTGAATCTCACTACATTGTAGCTACCTCTTCATAATAGAAAATAGGTAGTAGCACCCCTATTTATATGTAACGACCCGATCGATCGTTTTGATAATTAGTGGCTTAAGGTCTTGAGCAGCTTCGTATTATGTGTTATGACTTGCGTGTATGGACGAGTTTAATTTTTGGACGATTCGGGGTCAATTTAGAAGAAGGATTCTTGTTTTACAAGTTTAAGCGGTAAGAATTGACTGGATTTTTGCCTTTTGGGTAGACGACTCTAAAATGGCATTTTGATGCTTACCAAAGCTTCGTATGGTAATTTGAGTCTTAGGAGCGTGTCTGAATGTTGATTTGGAGGTCCGTAGGTCATTTCAGCGTTAATTGGCAAAAGTTGGAAAGTTAGAAGATTTTTGGAAAGTTTGACCGGGAGTGGACTTTTGATATCAGAATCGGATTCTGATTATGAAAGTTGGTGTAGGTCCGTAATGTCATTTATTACTTTTATGCAAAATTTGGTATCAATCGTAGTTGTTTTAGTATGAACCGGCGTTAGTTTCGAAATTCAAAAGTTCATAAGTTATTAGGCTTGAATCGATGCGTGATCCGTGATTCTAGTATTGTTTCATGTGTTTTGACATTTCAAGCGTGTTTGTATGATGTTTTAGGACTTGTTTGTACTTTTTGTTGGGGTCCCGGGGGCGTCGTGTGTGATTCGGGCCATGTTCGGTGCATTTCGAAACTTTAAAGAATTTCTGAAGTTGCTAATTTTTCTCAGTTATGGAGTCCTTCTACGCATTTGCATCAAGTCTTCATAGAATTTCTGGAACTTTACCCTTCGCATTCGTGAAGAGGCAGGACTTGGTGCTCTGCGATCGAGGACTGGGTTTTGCGTTTGCGTAGAGGAAAGTCATGGTTAGGGGTTCACGCGCACATTGTTCATTGCGAACGCATGATGTAGTTCGTGATCGTGTAGATCTGAAGGTCAGTGCGTTGCGTTCGCATGATGTTTCCCACGTGCGCGTATGATTAAATTGTGGGTAGTATAATTTGTGATTCGCCATTGCGAACCTATTTCTGCGATCGCGATTAAGGACATCTGGGCAGACATAAATATTTCAAAAATGAGGGTTTGAGTTTATTTTACAAATTTGATTCTGGGAGCTCGGTTGGAGGCGATTCTTGGAGAGATATTCAAGGGACTGATTGGGGTAAGTGATTCTTACTCACTTTTGGTTAAATTTCATGTTTATGTCTATGATTTCATTTAATTAGTGATGTGGGTTGAAAATAATTTGGGAAACATAGGAACGTTCTTAGGCCGAATTTTGGGGATTTGAGCGAGATTTTGGTATCGGATTTGTGTAATTCTTGTATGGTTGGACTTGATATCGAATGGGTGTTCGATTTTTGTAATTTTGGTCGGGTTCCGAGATGCGGGCCCGGATAGACATTTTGGAGCGATTTTCAATTCTTAGATAAGATCATTATTTCATTATTTATATTAGTTTCCTATAGTTATATTTATAGTATGAAATTGTTTTGTCTAGATTCGAGCCATTTAGAGTTGGGAAATCGACGAAAATGCCTTCTAATTAATAAATTGAGCGTGATTTGAGGTAAGTATCTTGCCTAACTTTATGTGGGGGAGTACCTCTTAGGATTTGAGTCATTTGTGCTAATTGTGTCATATGAAGGTCGTGTACGCAAGGTGACGAGTACGTGCGTGGGCTTAATTGTGAAAATTTGACCGTTTAGAGCTCTTAGGTTCTTATGTTCATTAGATATGAAGTTGTTTGTCATTTAAAATTCCATATTTACAAAATTCACCCTTACGTGTCTTGATTAAAATTAATTGCTTCATGTTCCACCCTTATTGTCGATTAAACTCTTATGTGCCTTAACTGAAGTTGTTGCCTCTTTTATCGTCATGTTATCTCTTTCGTAATTGCTTAAACGTAATTGAAATCATTGTTATCTCTTCTATAATTGCTTAACCTTAATTAAAATTATTATTATCTCTTCTGTAATTGCTTAACCTTAATAGAAATTATTATTGTCTCTTCCGTAATTCTTAACCTTAATTGAAATCATTATTATCTCTTCCAAAATTTCTTAGTATTAATGGAAGTTTGTTACCTATTTCATGACGTATTCTTAATTGGGGTCACTGATTCATGCTTTTTCTCTTGTTTTCGAATTGCACTTTTGTGGAATCATTGTTACACATTACCTCTCCGTTGTTGACTATTCTTGTCGAGACTAATACTTCCCTGTTGTGTCTTTCTCTATGAGTTCGTTCTTCTATTTTCTTAGTGTTACGAAGTTCTTGTGTTGATTTACTTGTCGTATTCTCATGTTTTTGAAGTTGTTGTTGTTGTATTCAGTGTTGTTGATCCAAGGTCTATACGTGGTTGTTATATTGAAACTGTTTTGAGGAAACGTTGTGGCATGTGGGAACATATTGTGAAAGTCATTTATTTAAATTGTTATGTTTTTGGCATACGTGTTTTGTTGAGAAAATTCTTATGTGTTTGCACAAGGTTTCTACCGTGCGGTTGTTATTGTGTTGCACGAGATTTCTATCGTGTGGTTGTTATTGTGTTGCATGAAGTTTCCGCCCTGTTATTGTTATTATTGATGCGCATGCGGTGGTATAAGGGCTGGGTGTTGAAACGCATGCGATGAGGTAAGGTGGTCTTGAAACGCGTGGCTAGTAGGGTAACTACTAGAAGCCATGCAGTGGATAAGATGGGCTAAAACGCGGGATGCTATTTCGGGAAAATGATTTTCAAAACCTAATTATAAAGGCTCCCGCGGTAATAAAAAGAATTTTGTGATTTATTATACGATTTGAGACTACAAGGTCGTACCTCGAGAGGGCTCTTGTTGTCATTTCCCATTTTTGTGTAATTGTCTTTGATTATTGTTTTTCTTAGCATAGTATTAGTTTTTTCCTCCGTGTCACACTATTCGCTCAGTTTTATGTAGCTAAACTTGTTGTGATGTTCGCTGCTTCAAGCTTCATTGCTGCTTTTGTTACATTGTACATACCTTGGTGATCGTTTCTTATGTGACATTCATTGAATCTACTCTTATTTGTTGACGCGAATTATGGTAGAACACTTGCACAAGCATACACGTAGTTAAATCTTCCATATCGGTTTTAAAAGGTTAATTTTGACGACATTAACAATTATACATACTTTTGTCTTCTTGCCTTCCGTGTGAGTATTTTTTTCTATTGGCATGTGAGTCATTCGTGCGGTTATGAGTTGTAATGTTGGCACAAGATGCCAAGTGATTAAGGTTCATGAATTGGGACCTGTGAGCTATGATTATGAGGTTCGGTACCTCGTGGAAATGCTGGAACTGATATGGTGTGGAAGAGGTTGTTCTTATTGAGTTGTTGCTGGTTTTCCCTTTATTTGGTTTTCCCCGGACTTAGATTGTGGTCAATTACTCTAAAGCATTATTACATGACTGCTTTCTGTTGAATATTGTTGTTACTAGTATATCATTGCAAGTATTGTTTTGTATTTCTTATCCTGCTTAGCTTTGTATTTATATTGTTTCTCTGTTAGTTCATCTACACACTTTTTTAGGTTGTTTAGTCTGGTAGGTTTCTTGAGTGTCCCTCGTCACTACTACACCAAGGTTAGACTTGATACTAGGTACCGTTGTGGTGTACTCATACTATGCTTCTGCACATTTTTATGCAGATCCAGGTGTCACAGTTGTTGTTGATTATTAGCTGGCTGGTCGAGCTGTGGTGACTAAAGGTAAACCTGTCATCACGTTCGCAGGCCTCAGGGACACCTTCTGATATTTCATTGTACTGTTTAATTCTATCCCGAACAGTTGCAAGCTTAGAGCTTATGACTTCTACTACCGGTTTTGGAAATTATAAATGTGTGTAATAATTTTATCTCATATTTATCATTCAATGGTTGAATTCGTCTATTTATTTAGTAAGTGTTAGGCTTACTAGTCTTATAGACTAGGTGCCGTCAAAACATCCTACGAAGAAAAATTGGGATCGTGACAAGGTGGTATCAGATCTCTAGGTTCATAGGTGCTACGAGTCATAAGCAAGTTTAGTATAGTCTTGTTGATCGATACAGAGACTCCTGTACTTATCTTCGAGAGGTTACGGAACTATTAGGACAGTTTCACTTCTTTCATTCATATCGTGCAAGTTTATTGATCGCGAGGTTTGAAACATTGTCATTCTATTCTCTCACAAATTGTGAGGACACGAGATGTAGTTACCGATAACGCTTCCCCCAGATCCGGTGTTGCTAAGGGTCGGGGTTGAGGTATAGGCCAAGGTCGATGAGGAGAACATGCTTCAGCTAGAGCACCTGTAGAGGAGCCACTAGTAACTCCTATTGGGGGACAGGTACCAGAGGCGCCTGTTGTGACCCGGGACTTGAAGAGACTTTAGCACAGTTCCTGAGCATGTTTAGTACATTAGCTCAGGCGGGGTTGATTCTAGTTGCACCAGCTACTTCACAGATCGGGGGAGGAGCTCAAACTCCCGTCGCCCGCACTTCAGAGCAGCGAGTCCACGTTGGTCAGGTTCTAGGTGTCATGCTGACACATCCTGTTATTCTAGTTCAGCCCTTGGTTAGGGCAGGTGCATCTGAGGAAGAACAACTTAGACTTGCGAGGTTCAAGAAGTAGTACTCTCCTACTTTTAGTGGTTTGGCTTAAGAGGATGCACATGTATTCCTAGGGGAGTGCTATCGTATTATTCGTACTATGGGTATTGTGGAGATGAGTGGGTTTGCTTTTACTACGGTCTAGCTTAAGGGAGCAGCATATCACTGGTGGCGAACATATGAGTTGGGTAGTCCGGTCAATGCAACTTCAATTTCATCGCTTCAGATTTTAGGGATGTTTTTTAGAAAGTTTGTTCCCCAGAACCTTCGGGATGCATGGCGCGTTGAGTTTGAGAAGTTGTGCTAGTGCACTACTTCGGTGTCAGAGTATGCCGTTAGATTCAGCGATTTGTTCGGACCTGCACCTGTTTTGGTTTCTATAGTCAAAAAGCGAGTCTGCAGGTTCATTGAGGGGTTCAGTCATGATATACGATTCATCATGACTCGGGAGTTGGAGTAAGATGTTCCGTTTCAACAGGTGGTAGAGATTTCTCTCCCATTAGAGGTCATGCACGACTAGGAGGGAGAAGTCATGTGGGGTCAAGAGAGAGAAGGCAGGGAAGCTAGGATGCCGTCTAGACTAGAGAGATCTACTGGTCCTTATTTTCGAGGCAGGGTACGGTATGGTAGAGGTTTTATGGGTAAACCAATTTAGTTTGCAATTCAAGCTTTGCACGGTGTTTCAAGTACCCATGGATCTCAAGGTGCCTGTATCAGACAGCTTCCACAGCAACGTCAGTAGAGAGGTTGCTTGAGTGTAGGAGATTGTCCCAGACTATAGACAGATGTGTCATAGCGAGGTATTCAGGCTTTGAGTTCTGCTCCAGTTGTTGATGTCCTTGCACCGCCAGTTTGGGATGCAAGACAGGCGAGTAGAGGGCGCCCAAGAGGGGCGGCCCGACCCGTTAATGTGCTTTCTATGGTAGTCTGAGGCCATTGCACCATATGGTGTCCTTACATGCATGGTTTTTATTGTTATAGAGGAGCATCATTCTGATTTTGATTTGGTTCTGCTTATCGAGGTAAGTCCTCTTACCTTGCTTCATATATGGGTGAATGTTGTGATTTGGTACTCTGTTTATGTGTTTATCCCAGTTGGGAGATTCTATATTGGTAGCTCGTGTCTATCATGTTGTTTTAATTCATTATGGAGAGCTATGAGACTAGAAGTGACTTTCTGTTACTCATTTTGGTAGTTTTGATGTGATTTCTGGGTGATAGGTTACGACTTTTGATTTAGATGCTCTACGGGTGTGGGAAATCAGTATGTGTTATGATTTTGTTGCCGAAATTAAATTAGTGGACATTTTTGGTTTGTATGATGTGTATTCTACTTGTGATTCAGAGTTGAGGGTAAGACCCTCGCGGTTCCATGTTATTCGATGTGTTTGAACTGGGCTGCGTGTCGTGGTGGAGTTATATCATGATGAGATCCTTGTGACCAGTTCATATGTTTTGATTCTCCCTTGTGAAATTGATTTGTAGTATGATATTGATAGGGAGTGGTGCCTGTCGGGCTTGTTTGATAATTCTCTTATGTGTTTCTCTTGCATATTTAATCGTATACGTGTTATGCTTGTTGGGTTTTAGCTTATTAGGTGTGTACCCAAGTGGCGCTAGATGTGGTTGGTTGATTCAAGTGTATAGTTGTGAGGTCTTCTTGTTTCTTGCATCGTTGTCAGTGTTGAGAAGGTTTGGAACAAGGTTCTAGTAGATATGAGGTTAATTGTCGGTGCTGGATTTGATTATGGGCAGCTATTGTGATCAGAGATACGGTCATGAGCATATGTGTGATGTGTTACGTCGTGTGGTTGTACCTTGTGGGTGTAGGCATAATTTGTTTCAGCTGGTGAGGTTGGTACTGTGTGTTGATGTAGGAATTGGGTCTCTTGGGAATGATTGGATGGTGAGAAATTTGATTCTAAGGTTTATCAGTGTGGGTGGAAGGGATAATTTATAGTTGGGATGGTGTCGTTGGACCTATGTGGATTGAGGTGACGTGGGATCACCCACGGGTATATGTATGGTAGTTCACTAAGAAATTTTATGACCTCAGAATGGTTTTGAGATGTTCGAGGACGAACGTTTGTTTAAGAGGGGGAGGATATAACGACCCGACCGGTCATTTTTAGAATTAGTGTTCCGTTTGGTGGTTTAAGGTCTCAAGCAGCTTCGTATTATGTGTTATGACTTGCTTGTATGGTCGGATTAAGTTTTTGGATGATTCGGGATCAATGTGGAAGAAGGATTCTTATTTTAGAAGCTTAAGCGGTAAGAGTTGACCGGAGTTTTGACTTTTGTGTAGACGACTTTGAAATGGAATTCTGATGCTTTCAATAGCTTCCTATGGTGATTTGAGTCTTAGGAGCGTGTATGTATGTTGATTTGGAGGTCCGTAGGTTATTTCGGCGTTAATTGGCGAAAGTTGGAAGATTTATGAAAAGTTTGACCGGGAGTGGACTTTTCGGTATCAGGGTCGGATTTCTATTCCGGAAATTGGAGTAGGTACGTAATGTCATTTATGACTATTATGCGAAACTTGGTATCAATTGGAGTTGTTTTGGTATGAATCAGCGTTGGTTTCGAAATTTGGAAGTTCATAAGTCCTTTGGCTTGAATCGATACGCGATCCGTGATTCTAGTACTGTCTCATGTGTTTTTAACACTTTCAGCGTGTTTGTATGATGTTTTAGGACTTTTTGGTATGTTTGGTTGGGGTCCCAGGGGCGTCGTGTGTGATTCGGACCATGTTCTGCGCATTTAGAAACTTTGAAGAATTTTTGAAGTTGCTGGTTTTTCTCAGTTCTGGTGTCCTTCTACGTGTTCGCATAGAGTCTTCAGAGAATTGCTGGAAGTTTACCTTTTGTATTCGCGAAGGGGCAGGACTTGGTTCTCAACAATCGCGGACTAGGTTTCGCGTTCGCGTAGAGGAAAGGCATGGTTGGTGGTTCACGCACACATTGTTCATCGCGAACGCATGATGTAATTTGTGATCGCGTAGATTAGAAGGTGAGTGCATCGCGTTCGCATGATGTTTCCCGCATTCGCGTAGGATTAAATTGTGGGTAGTATAATTTGTGCTTCGCCATCGCGAAGCTATTTTCGCGATCACGATTAAGGACATCTGGGCAGACTTAAATATTTCAAAAATGAGGGTTTGAGTTTATTTCACAAATTTGATTTTGGGAGATCGGTTAGAGGTGATTCTTGGAGAGATTTTCAAAGGAGTGATTGGAGTAAGTGATTCTTACTTAGTTTTGGTTAAATTCCATGTTTATGTCTTTGATTTCATCATTTAATTAGTGATTTGGGTTGAAACAAATTGGGGGGAAATGGAGGAAAGTTCTTAGGCCGGATTTCGGGGATTTGAGCGAGACTTTGGTATCCGATTTTTGTAATTCTTGTATGGTTGGAATCGATATCGAATGTGTGTTAGGTTTTTGTAATTTTTGTCAGGTTCCGATACGCGGGTCCGGGTCGACTTTTTAAAGCGATTTTTCAATTCTTAGCTAAGATCATTATTTCATTATTTAAATTAGTTTCCTATAGTTATGGTATGAAATTGTTTTGGCTAAATTCGAACCGTTCAGAGTTGGAAAATAGAGGGAGAGGCCTTCTAATTGATTGGTTGAGCGTGGTTTGAGGTAAGTATCTTGCCTAACTTTGTGTGGGGGAAATACCACTTAGGATTTGAGTTATTTGTGCTAATTATGTGAAGGCCGTGTACGCGAGGTGACGAGCACATGCTCGGGCTTAATTACTGAAATTTGGCCGTTTAGGGCTCTTAGGTTCTTATGTTCATTAGATATAAAGTTGTTTGTCATGTAAAATTCCCCATTTACTAAATTCACCCTTACGTGTCTTAATTGGAATTAATTGCTTCATGTTCTACACTTACTGCCGATTAAACTCGTATGTGTCTTAACTGAAGTTGTTGCCTCTTTTATCGGCATGTTATCTCTTTCGTAAATGCTTAACCTTAATCATTATTATATCCTCTGTAATTCTTAACCTTAATTGAAATTATTATTATCTCTTCCATTATTGCTTAACCTTAATTGAAATCACTATTATCTCTTTTGTAATTGCTTAGCCTTAATGGAAGTTTGTTACCCCTTTCATTGTTGACATATTCTTACTTAGGGTCATTGATTCATGATATCTCTCTTGTTATCGAATTGCACTTTTGTGGGATCATTGTTACACATTACCTCTCCCTTGCTGAACTATTCTTGTGGAGACTATTATTTCCATGTTGTGTCTTTCTCTATGAGTTCTTTTTTCTGTTTTCTTTGTGTTATGAAGTTCTTGTGCCGATTTACTTGTTGTATTCACGTGTTATTGTTGTTGTTGTTGTTGTATTCAATGTTTTTGAGCCGAGGTCTATACGTGGTTGTGATATTGAAACTATTTTGAGGAAATATTGTGGCATGTGGGCACATATTGTGAAAGTATTTATTTGAGTTGTTAAGTTTTTGGCCTACGTGTTTGTTGAGAAAATTGTTATACGTTTGCACTAGGTTTCTTCCGTGCGGTTTTAATTGTGTTGCACGAGGTTTCTATCATGCGGTTGTTATTGTGTTGCACGAGGTTTTCTGTCGTGCGTTTGTTATTGTGTTGCACGAGGTCTTTGTCGTGCGATTGTTATTGTGTCGCACGAGGTTTCTGCCATGCTGTTGTTATTATTGATACGCATATGGTGGTATAAGGCCTGGGTGTTGAAACGCATGTGGTGAGATAAGGTTGGGTTAAAATACGTGGCTAGTAGGGGAACTACTGGAAGCCATGTGGTGTGATAAGGTGGGCTAAAACGCGGGATGCTGTTTCGGGAAAAATGGTTTTCAAAACCTAAAAAAAAGGTTTCCGCGGTGATATAAGGAAAGTTGTGATTCATTTTATGATTTGAGACTACAAGGCGGTACTTTGGGAGGGCTCTTGTTGTCATTTCCCCTTTTCTGTGCACTTGCCTTTGATTGTTGTTTTCCTTAGCATGCTATTAATTGTTTTCCTCCATGTTGCACTATTTACTCAGTTATATGTAGCTAATCTTGTTGTGTCGGTTGCTGCTTCAAACTTCTTTGCTGCTTTTGTTACACTGTACATTTCTTTGTGATATTTGCTTATGTGTCATTGATTGGCTCTACTCTTATTTGTTGACTGTAATTATGGTAGAACGCCTGCACAAGCATAGACGTAGTTAAATCACCCATATCGGCTTTATGAGGTGAATCCTGATGACATTAACCATTATACGTACTCTCGTCTTCTTGCCTTCTGTGTGAGGATTGTTTTATTGGCACGTGAGTCGTCTGTGCGGTTATGAGTTGTGATGTGGGCACAAGATGCCAAGTGATTAGGGTTCAGGAATTGCGACTCGTGAGCTGTGATTATGAGGTTCGGTACCTGGTGGAAATGCTTGAATGGATCTGGTGTGAAGCAGTTGTTCTTATTGAGTTGTTGCTGGTTTTTCCTTTATTTGGTTTTCCCCGGACATAGACTGTGATCAGTTACTCTACATCAATACTACCTGACCGCTTCATGTTGAATATTGTTGTTACTAGTGTATCATTGCAAGTATTGTTTTGTATTCCTTATCATGTTTAGCTTTATATTAATATTGTTTCTCTGTTAGTTCATCTACACACTTGTTCTGGTTGTTTAGTTTGGTAGGTGTCTTAAATGTCCCTCATCATTACTCCACCGAGGTTAGTCTTGATACTTACTGGGTACCGATATGGTGTACTCATACTACGCTTCTGCATATTTTTTTGCAAATCCAGGTGCCACGGTTGTTGATTATTAGCTGGTTGGTTGAGATGTGGTGACTAAAGGTAAACCTGCCATCACGTTCGTAGGCCTCAGAGACACCATATGATATTTTCATTGTACTGTTTAATTCTATCCTGAGGCAAACTCAGTAGAGCTTATGACTTGTACTACCGGTTTTAAGAATTATAATTGTGTATAAGATTTTTATCTTGTATTTATCATTCGATGGTTGAATTCTTCTATTTATTCAGTAAGTGTTAGGCTTACCTAGTCTTAGACACTAGGTGCCATCACGATATCCTACGGAGGAAAATTGGGGTCGTGACATTATAATACTATAAACCAAATTTGACTAGAATCTAAAAAACATATTGATACATGATTTTGGTTGTGAATCCTAATTGACATAAGTTAAATAAACTAGTAAATAAAAAATCCTAAACAATATAGGAATACTAATTAATCTTGGTTTAATTTCCAACAACCTCCCTTAAACCAAGATTTTTAAACTTGAGCATGCCCTAAGTAACTTCAAGTCTTGTAGAAGTCAAGTACCTTAGACTCTTCACCAATTCCCTAAAATATGTAGCATCAACAAAATTATGAGTGTCATCTTTAGTCAACTTCAATTTATTTTGAATATTGCTCATATATGGTTTGTCTTCACTCATGGTAAATCTCTTCAAAATATCATCAATATAATTTTTCTTTACTTTGTAATCATCTACTTCTCCAGTTGCCTTGTAGTTGGACTTGTACACCCTTTCAAGTTCCAATTGAACATACTATAGGTTGTAGAGTAACTCCACCAATAAACATTTCGTCATACTCCTTGAAACATGCAATCTCGAACAATGGCACAAAATTGTTTGTATCTTCAATATCTATAACCATGTGTTGTTCTGGTTCTAGATCTCAAGCTATTTCTGCCTCAATCTTAGGTAGATTGTTAGAAACTTTCTCTTGATGAACTATCTTGCTTATTTTATTACTAGGTTCATTTTCAATACTTTCAAATAATTTTTCTGGTTAAACACCAACCTCTTTTGGACGAACACCCCTTGCAACCAAATCTTTCTTTTTAACAACTGGAGAAATTTTTGGCAGATCAATTTGAATATTATTTGACTTCTCTTGCATTCAATGGAATCTCTATCAAAATAAAAATTACATGTACCTTCTCTTCTTTTCTCCTCTGTTTCAGAATTTTGGCCTTCTTAATTTATTTTTGTCATCTTTGATGTGTCTTTTTTTTTTTTTGGTTGATCATCTTTTTCTTGTGATGCCTCCTCCAATGTCTCATTTTTTTGTTGATTCATTGATCTCTCATATGTCACCAATTCACCTTCTAAATCATCAAGTCCGAGAGTGCTAAGATCATTGGTAGCCTCAAGAATAACTTTCTTGTTGCTAAACTTTAAAATTAGAGAGTGCAATATTTTTTCAACAATTTTAACTTTTTCCAATACTTCTCCATTGGCCCTTAGACCATTGACTATTTCTTTGATTTGTAAAAAATTCATTGATAGACTCTGTTGGTCTCATACGAGCCAACTCAAATTGACTCCTAAACACTTGCAGTTTCTCCTTCTTTATGTCAGCAACTTTTCTATATGACTTCATCAAGATTGTCCGATCCTCCTATGATGACTGTAACGACCCGACATGTAGTTTTGAGCATTTTCACTTTTCTAGGTAATTAGTGGGCACAAGTATCCCTGTATGATGTATTATGTGAGGACCGGATAGGTCATCTTATGTTTTAGAACCTAATTTTGCGTTTCGAAGCCTCAAATACCTTATTTTAGCCTTCCTCGATTTGCGTGCAGAGTCCGAATGCTTTTTCCGAAAAGCTTTTATGTTAAAAACTGAGAAAAAAATGAAATTTTGACTTAAAATTTATTTGAGTTGACTTCGGTCAACGTTTTGATCAAACGGATCCGGATTCATATTTTTATGGTCCTGGTGGGTCCGTATCGTGATTTAGGACTTGGGCGTATGCCCGAAATCGAATTCGTAAGTCCCTAACCCGAGTTATCGCACTTTACTGAAATTTGAAAGTTAAAGTCTTAATGACGTTGAAATGTTTGACCAATGTTTGACTTTTTGGATACATGGTCTGTATTTTGGTTCCGGAACCCGGTAGAGGTCCAATACTATATTTATGACTTGTCTTTCAAATTTGGTGAGAAACGGAGTTGGTTTGACGTGATTTAGACGTCTGGTTGTTGAAATAGAAGTTTTAAAGTTTTTTTGAAAATTCCTTTTGATTTGGTGCTCAATTCGTAGTTCTAGGTGTTATTTTCGCAATTTGATCATGCGAGCAAGTTCGTATGATGTTTTTAGACTTTAGTGCACATTTGGTTTAGAGCCCTAGTTTCGGATAGGCTACGGAGTGGTTTGGACTTAGAAAAATCATCTGGTTCTGCAATTTCTGTATCTGGTGTCTGATCTCGCAATTGCGAGATAAGTGTTCGCATTTGCGAACATTCCCTAATCCTGACATGCTCGCATTTGCGAGAAAATTCTTCGCATTTGCGAAGAGTACCTGGGTTAGCATATGATCGCATTTGAGATCAAGAGGTCGCAATTGCGGGGAGGCCATAGTTTGCATTTGCGAACAATACTTCACATTTGTGAAGTGGGGTTGGGGCAAGCTTGGTTGCATTTGCGATCAATCTGGTCGCAAATGCAGATGATCAATGTCCGCATTTGCGAACAAGTTATCACAAATGCGATTAAAGCAGAGATGGAACGACTTTGCATTTGCGATTGTTTCTTCGCATTTGCGAACCCCAGGTCACAAATGCGGCATCGACAACTGATCAAAATGGGACTTAGACAGGATTTTTGTTCGTTCTCTCAAATTTTCAAACTTAAAAACCCTAGAGGCGATTTTTCAAAGAACGCTTCTTCCCCAAATAATTGGTAAGTGATATTAAACTAGTTTCTTTCAATCTTTCATTACATTTGTGTTTTCGTGGTGGAAATTGGGGTTTGAGTAGAATTAAGGATTTTTTGTAAAATGGGGATTTAAACCTCAAATTGAGGTCGAATTCCAAAACAAGTTACATAACCGGACTCAGGGGTGAATGGGTAATCGGGTTTTGGTCCGAATCTCGGGTTTGGACCATCGCGCCCGTGAGTTGACTTTTCTTGACTTTTTAAATAATGACCTAAATTGAATATTTTGCAATCGTGGGTAGTTCCTAAGAATTAATGTGAATCATTTGGTTGGTAAATTTCTAGACTCTATTGGTTCGGAAGCTTGTTTGAAAGGAAAAGATGTGGTTGAGATTTAAGTTGATTTTTTTAGCAAGGTAAGTGTCTTGCCTAACAATGTTGAGGAAATGTTTCCTACTATTTGACATTGTTTTCTACATGCAGGGGTGATACATATATGAGGTGACGAGCATATATGCATGTGCCAAGGTTAACCATGCTCGGGGGTAAATTATATTATAAATTGTGTCTTGTAGAATCACGTGACCTTCTTGCCTCATGCCTTACTTGACTCTTAGATACAAAGAACATAGTATTAAAAGTTAGAACTAAGACTTAGCTTACTATAACTTGATCAAATTTGATGGAATTATGAGAATACATTGGTGTGCTTAATTAGGTCATCAATATGCATAATCATTAGTACATTGTTACTGTCACGACCTAAACTGATGGGCCACGACGGGCACCCGGTACCTTACTCAACCGAGTACCAATGTAACGTATCTTTCTCATTACATCATCATATACTCGTGACATACGGTCCTAATAGGCCAACATAATCATTTATAAATTCTAAACATAGGCCGACAAGGCCATACAAGTATTCGTATACATGACATCTGTCTACAAGCCTCTAAGAGTACATAAGTATCATAAAGGTCGGGACTGAGCTCCGCCATACCAATCAATACATGTCCTAATTATACTGACCAAATAAGCAACTCCGGAGCGCACCAACATCTTCTGCTGAGTTGATAGCCTACTTGGAGGGCTCTCGGCCTGTCTATCAGGACCTGCGGGCATGAAAGGCAGCGTCCCTAGGCAAAAGGGACGTCAGTACAAATAATGTACCGAGTATGTAAGGCAGTATACTGAAAGATGAAACTGAACTGATAATATAATAACTGCAGGTAGCTGGAAGTCAAAGATAATATGATGATATGCTTACCTGCTGATACTGACTCAATTCTCTCAACATAACAAGTAACATAGTTGTCCGGCCCTATAAGGCTCGGTAAATAAATATATATATATATATATATATATAAAATCATATAACTGCT
>ML283891.1:92247-122956 GCA_005239495.1 Nicotiana undulata | reverse complement strand
CCCGTCCAAAAATACCAACAAGTCCCAAATCATTAAACGGACTTGCTCGAACTCACGGAACACCCAATACAACGCTAAAACTCAAAATCACTCTAAAAAACCCCTGAATTTAAAATTTAAGGACTTGAAATTCTAGAATTCACTTTAACGCGCCGAACCGGCCTAAACCACTCGGAATGACCTCAAATTTTGCAGATAAGTTATAAATGACACCACGGAACTATTCCCGGTCTCAGAATCTCATTCGGACCTCGGGAACATAACATCACTTTCCAAGTCGCATTTCAAATTCTTTAAAACGTCAAAACCTCATTTTTTATCCGAAACCACTCGATTCACACCCATTTTACACCAAATTTTACAGATAAGACAAATAATATATAATAAACTTGTTCCGGGCTCCGGAACCATAACACGGGCCCGGTAACAAGGTTTTCACATAATTATTCACCTTCACATTCCTTTAATATTTCCAGAAAACAATTTCTTTAAACTCGGTCTTGGGACCTCGGAATTCGATTCCGAGCATATGCCCAAGTCCCATATTTTCTTAGGGACCCTCCGGAATCGTCGAATCACGGGTCCGGGTCTGTTTACCAGAAATGTTGACCAAAGTCAATTATATTCATTTATTAATTATCAAAACTCATTTTCATCAAATTTTCACATAATAGCTTCCCGGGCTGCGCACGCATATCAAGGTGAGACTAACGGAGGCTCTCGGAGCCTCGGAACACAGATATAGCTTAAATTACCTAAGGTAACCTTTTGGGTCATCACACTCATGATGATATTAAAAGAATTAAGAAGAAAAAAGAGGAGTAATTATATTACTTGAGCTTTATTGCATGGATTGGGGACATCACAGTAACTCTCAAGTGTGATAAGAGCTTGATTGTCTAAATCCTTGGCGTAATTATAGCAGTCGCAATTACGGCCAAGCATAATACTGAATGTTGGGCAACATTGGTCTATCGAAGCTGTGTTTAACATGCAATTCTTTATCTTTTCTTTATCCTTTGCACAACAAGTTGGCTGTTCTTGCAGTTGTTGGTTGCAACTACTTTTGTTGTCCATGGCTTTGCTAGTTCCAACCACCTCTGGCAGCTGCTTGATTTCCTACATCAAATAACATGTGATTATATAAATATCGCTCTACAGAAATTAAACCCATTTTATCATAAAAGAGTGATCAACAAGAAGACGTACAACCAAAGAAGGCAGAAAACTAACTTGCTTATGTGGACAAGGATTCTTGAAGCCACAATATTTTTGAAGAGCAGTAAAAGCTTCTTTGTTCACATGGTCGGCCAAACGCCAGCAAATGCAATTCCGTATAGGCATAGTACTAAAGGGGAATAACGCGCAGCATTCGGTTATGCAGCTGGTAGTTGCGTACCTCGCGCAATTGTAGATTTTCAAGCAATTATCAGTTGCGCTAGGTACAAATAATGTCCATGGCGATGTGGTGCTATTGGCGCCCTTGTTGACATCTGCTAATTCCACCTGCTGCTTTACATGTCCATAGCAGTTTTTATCACCGAGAAAAAAACTTATCCGCATTCAAACATATATGTTAAATTAATAAATGCATGTGTTTTATACTAAAAAGGACAACCCGGTGCACTAAGCTTCTGCTATGCGCGGGATCCAGGGAATTAAGGACCGGACCACAAGGTTCTATCGTAGGCAGCCTTACCCTGCATTTCTGCAAGAGGCTATTTCCACGCCTCAAATTAAACCCGTGACCTTCTGATCACATGGCGACAACTTTACAAGTTACGCCAAGGCTCCCCTCCATATATTTTATACTATATAAATATTTTTCTTTCACTTGACAACGGTTAATAACATACACTCTCACCTCTCAGGCAGAAGTGGGTGAAAACTTGTAAACTAGAATTCAAATTCTAACAAGTATTGACACAAGTTTGAACTCAAAAGCTAGAGGAAGAAAACGGATTAATTGCAGTGGAGGCTGATATGCAATGAAGATGATGGGGAATTGATAATGGCCATAGGCTGCCAACTACTTTAGCTAAAAAACAAATTATGAGCTATACACGAGATGCCAATAACAAGATTTTGGGCTTTTTTGTGCCATTCCCGGAGCATGCATGGTTGACAACAGTCCAAAGTTTCAAATACGGAGTAATAAAATAGGAACATGACATGACATGTATATGTATACATTTTTTCTTTTCCCTTGATAATGGCTAATTAATATACATTCTCACCTCTCAGGCATAAGTCATGATCAGTGAAAAATGTAGAAACCATAGTTCAAATTCCAGTCAATATAAAAAATGCTAGGTGCCTAATCCTTGATGAGAAATATTGCTCGATAACTATATTGATGCGACGGAGTTAAGGGGTCAAAATTTAAATAAATAAACCTATAATATAAAGAAGCCAGGGGATGTCAATATGTAATATATATACATAAAAAAAATTAACCTAGCTACACAGTAATTTTCCGATGAAAGGGTATCGGTTGACACTTCTTGATTACACGTGGCTCTGCCGCTGGTGGGAGGTATAAGATAAGTTGGCTGCCCCAACACCACCATTCTCAGCTCAATCTATCACTTAACTATACAAAATTAATATGATTTGGTACAAACAACGGATGCAAATAACTATTTTCCGTAAACTGATTTACATGTGACAAGAACATTAGAAACTCTTCATTCCACTAAACTTTCTTTTTACAATTAATAAAGGCAAATTTACCAAGTACTGCATTTAGTTTCTACTTTTTTCTCTATAGAAAAGATAGATCTATCCGTCTTGGTGTCTTAAATTTCTTGCATCAATTTATCGTTTTAACTCACCTTGGTTTTAACAGTTCCAAGAGAAGAAAAACAATCGATATTGTTTAGTTTTTAAGGGAAGGAATAATTTGGGGGTGAAGCTTATACATAACATTAAGGAAATTTTATAACACACTGAAAAGTAAAGAAACTTTATACACAGTAAACAAAATTAGGAGTAACTAATTATATCATGAGTTTACCTCTTCTGCCGTCGCCGGCCGGTGACTGCAAAGTACAATTGCGGCCACCGTAAAGGTGAGCACCACCAACCCTCTGTTCATTTTCGCCGTCGCCATATTTTCTCCCTCTAAGCTTGTGTTAAAATGACTAGCTATCTAGCTAGTAGTACCCCACTATTATCTAAACTTTTCAAGTGAAAGTTTAATTTATAACAAGACATATTATATTTCTACAAACATACGCAGAAATCGGGTTTAGGAAATTAAAAATGATTTAATTCAAAAATTCATTGACAGGCGATGGCGCGCGTTCGTATTTCAGATCTGGATATATATATATATATATATCCTATGAATCTGTGAGCCAGGGAAGTGCACATATATAAGAAACCCTTTAGTAGAGAAATTTATTTTATGTGTACTTGCTTGTTAATTTTAAAAAAGCATTAAAACGCAATTCAAACCTCAATCATTTTCCTAAAGAATTAAAGAAAGTACGGGAAAACTGTAACGACCCGGCCGGTCGTTTTGAGAATATAAGTCTCGTTCGATAGCATAAGGTCTTGTACAACTTCATATTATGTGTATCGACTTGTGTGCGTGATTGAATTCAGTTACCAGGTGATTCGGAGTCGAATTGGAAAAAGGATTCTAGTTTTGGAAGCTTAAGCGGTGAGAATTTGACCGGAATCTGACTTTTTTGTAAACGGCTCCGGAATGGGTTTTGGATTATCTCAACAGCTTCGTATGGTGATTTTGAACTTAGGCGTGCGTCCGAATTTGGATTTGAATGTCCGTATGGTAATTTGAGGCATTTCGGCGAAAGTTGGAAAAGTTAAAGTTTTGAGGATGGAGAAGTTTGACCCATAGTTGGATTTCTTGATATTGGGGTCGGAATGCGATTTCGAGAGTTGGAATAGCTCCATTATGTTATTTAGGAATTGTTTGCAAAATTTGACGTCATTCCGTGTTGGTTTGATAGGTTTCGGCACGAGTTTTAGAAGTTGGAAGAATTGGAAGTTCATTAGTTCGACTCGTGGTGCGATTTGTATGTTTGACGTTGTTCGATGTGATTTGAGACTTCGAATGAGTCTGTGTTAGGTTATAGAACTTGTTTGTGTGTTTAGATGGCCCCGGGTGTGTTTCGGATGGGTTTCAAGCCATTTTCTTCTATTTTTGGATTGCTGGTTACTGGTGTCTAATGTTCTCTTTCGCAATCGCGTAGTGCCAGTCGTGATCGCGTAGTGTTCTGTGGATCTACCCCTTTTTTTTTCATCGTGTTCGCATAGCACGATTCGTGATCGCGAACTTGTGAAACCTTCTGCACCGCATTCGCGTTTGATCTTCCGCATTCACATAGTGGTAGCCTTGCTTCCTCACTCTGTTCTTCGCGTTCGCGTCTTTGGGCACGCGATTGCGTAAGTCTAGCTTATTGTTATCCGCGTTCGCATCTCTTCTTTCGTGTTCGCGTAGGGTCGTTCTGGGCAGCCTTCTTTTCCTTCTTCGCGATTGCATGTGTTTTTTTCGCGATCGCGATGCATAAACACCTGGGCAGAATATAAGATCTTCAATACGAGGGTTAGGCCATTTTTATCATATTTTGGCTTGTGGAGCTCGGTTTTGAGCTATTCTTTGTGGGATTTTCAAGAAAATTGATTGGGTAAGTGTTCTTCACCTAGAATTTAATATATTCCATAATTTTATCTTTATTTTTATCATTTAATTTATGTTTTAAGTTGAGAAAAATGGCGGTTTTTGAAGAAAGTTTTCAAAATGAAAAATCATGATATGAGGGACGAAATGGTATCGGAATTTGATAATTCTAGTATGGTTGAAATCGTATTGGAATGGGTGTTCGGGTTTTGTAATATTTGTCGGATTCCGAGGGGCGGGTCGGGGGGCTGACTTTTGGGTCGATTTTTAGATTTTTGATAAAGATTGAGTCTTTATGATCCAGAATAGTTTCTTATGAGTTTGTTTTAGTGCTTTGACGTTATTTTAGTTAGATTTGAGACGTCTGGAGGTCATTTCACCCGAGAAGTTTATTTTAGAGTATCGTTTTGTTTTCTTTGAGGTAAGTGTCTTGTCTAACTTTGTGTGGGGGTGGAGGGGAACCACCTAAGAGGAATTGAGTTAATTGTGCTATCTTGTTATGTGAAAGCCGTGTACACAAGGTGACGAGTGGGTACACGGTCTATATGTGGTATTGACTGGTTTAGATTGTCTATTCTTTTCCCATGCCTTTGATTAAATTGTCATAACATGAGGTATCTCGTTGCTAGGCTACTCTTACATGCTCTAATTGTCGTTGTTAGCGCTTATTGTACCTCCTACTTGTTGCTTGGCCCGATTATGCCTTAACTGAAGTTATTGTCTTCCTCATTGTCTTGTTACCTCTTAATTGTTGAGTTCTCCTATGACTACGTGCATATCTGCTACATGTCCAAATTGTTGTGATTGCCTGCTTAGGTATCACGTGCCTTACATGTCTTGTCATTTTGTAAAAGTTGTTGTATTCCTTTGATTTTACGTGGTTCCCTTGTTGTCGTGTACTCATAATCTTGATTGTAGCAATTCTGGTAAATTTAGTTATTGAATTGTTATTTTTGATTTAAATTATTGTACGGGGGATCGGGTTGCACGTCGCAACAGGTGAAATAAGGGTGGATTGTTATGGTGAAATAAGGGTGAATTATGATATTGATATTGTATGGTGGGATCAGGTTGCGCGCGCAACATATTATGTTCATTGTTATGATATTGATATTGTACTGTGGGACCGGGTTGCATGCCGCAACAGGTGAAATAAGGTTGAATTGATATGGTGAAATAAGGGTGACTTATGATATTGATATTATATGGTGGGATAGGGTTGCGCGCCGCAACATATCTTGTATTTTGGTATTCCATGTTTTACTTTGTTGGCTTCAGTTCCTTCGTACGAAACTCTGATGATCTGTATTTCTGGTTTTCACTGTGTTCTGAGGATCGGGTTATTGTCATTGACTTATTGCCTTGCCGTCATTCCTGAGCTCTTTTCCTAATACTATTATTCTGGTGAATTGATTTTTAAAGTGAATTTACCATGTTGAGTCATTACCCCTTGTCCTGCTGAGTTGTTAGTAAAATAGTGACTTAAAATAAAAGAGTTAATATCATGCTACCTTGTGTGACTTCTAAGTTATGACTCGCTGTATATTTCGGTATTTACTATTTCTAATAGTTGTTATATTTTATTTCAATTGATTTCTCAATTTAATATCCTTAACTTGTCTGAGGTTTTTATTTCACTTAAAAAGGAATCCTTATAACGTTTAAATTTAATAAATTGTATATTAAATTCAATAGCTTATTCGGTATTGTGTTATATTTGAAAATGTTATTTTCTTCACTCAAATGGTTTCTAAAATACACCCATCTTTCCCACTGATTTCCCTACTGGTCTAGAAATTGTATTATTATTTTACAATATATGAACGGAATCCCTTGAACAACTTAATTAGCATGTAACATAGATATGATGTACTGAGTAGCACATGGATTTTGCCGTGCAAAGTGAGATGGAAATATGTGGGCACAAGGTGCCATGTGTGTTAAAGGTTTTGAAGTTATGATTATGATATGGGATTACGAGGATTGGGATTGTTGAAATGTATATTAGAAACAATTCGATTTGTTGAGTTAATATCGTTTTCTCTACTTAAACTCATTTATGCTTCATCCGGACCCCAACTATGTTGTTGTTTAATTACTTAGTTAATTCTCGTTGCCATTCGCGTTTTCTTCTTATTGTTACTACTGTTTGTAATTTGATATCCTTATGATATTGGTATTACTTTGTTAGTTCTTTCTTGTTAGATTTAGGTTAAATCCTGTAGGTTATATATATTCGGTAGTGTCTTGACCTTGCCTCGTCACTACTCTACCGAGGTTAGGCTTGATATTTACTGGGTACCACCGTGGTGTACTCATGCTACGCTTCTGTACATCTTTTTATGCAGAGCCAGGTACTTCAGATCGAGTTGGTTTGATACTTATGCTTGGTGAGGCTGGAGACTTAAAGGTACACCTACTGGGCGTTCGCAGGCTCCGAAGTCACCTTCTGTTGCATTTATTTCCATTGTTTCCTTTTATTCCGGAACAATGATGTATTCATTATGTACAATTACTCTTAGAAAGGCTTATGACTTGTACTACTGGTTTTGGGATGGTAATTTGTGTAAAGATTTCTATTTCATAATTGTTTGATATTAGCAAACATTGTCGTTATTTCAGTTAATGTTAGGCTTACCTAGTTTTAGAGAGTAGGTGCCATCACGAATCCTTCGGAGGGATTTTGGGTCGTGAAAGGCTGGTATCAGAGCTCTAGGTTCATAGGTACTACGAGTCATAAGCAGGTTTAGTAGATTCATTTGTATCGGTACGAAGACGTCTGTACTTATCTTTGAGAGGCTATGGAAACTATTAGGAAATTCCACATCTTCCATTCCTTATCGTGCGAAATAGATTCAAGATGAAGCATATATCTTATGTCCATTTGCATCCACTCGTGTATCATACTGCGTACTCGATATTAGCCATGAACCAACGATTTGTGATGCTGCGGATGAGCTATGAGGGGCCCATGGATGCTCAAACATTGTCTCAATGTGTCGTCCATACTGAGGATGCGGAGGAATTGAGAGACTATTCAGTTGTTCACGCGAAAGTGCAGCGGGTTCTGGCATCTGGTGGGTAAGTACGAGTTTGGGAAGGTCTAATTGGTTGACTAGTCATCGCGATCATGGTAGGGTCACAAGTTGGATGTTGATTTGAGGATAGTTGATTGTATTGGAGACGTACGCTTAGTAGATGACTTGGGGTACCTTGTGATTGGTGTTGTACGAGCTGTAAAGGTTAGTTTTGCGGATCATTAGATGTTGTTTTCTATGGCTTCGCTCCAAGTGGGGGAGTTCACTAGCGACATTCGAATAGCAGCGTCAGGTGTTACATCTGATTCGACCGGAGATGTGTATATATAGGGTATTGGAAGGCTCCCCGAATTTTGCATATGATTGAGATATGAGATCTTGCATGTGATGATATTAGGGCTTGCAGTGTTTCTGCTCCATTAATGGATCTACATTTCAGTATCAAAGGTAGTTGGAGAGACAACTTCTGATTCACATGAGGTCTATTCAGTGTGGGAATCTTGGTTTCGGCATTATGGGGTGCTTCAAAGGAAATACGGTAATTTATGAGCTTCTAGGTTGTGTGGTTCGTGCTAGGATTTTCTGCATTGGGTTTGGATGGGATCATTGTGTATCGATAGGGAGAAGTGTTACCCCATAGGGAAGATGAGGTGTATTCGAAGAAATGGGTCAGCTCCGTGGTGTTGGTTCAACATAACAATGGAAGTAATTGGTCCTTTTTGAATAGGAATTCTCTACCGGCATTTATAGCAGTCTCTTAGGTTGGACGGTTTGTGTGACTCGATTGAGTTGGGAAGATGCAGTCCTGATGGCTTAGTTGTGTGCGAGCGGATCTCAAAGAGTTCTAGATGGTTTAGGCCACGACTTGAGTCAGCTGTCTGTTATGGGCATAAGGAATATGTTGTACATTATGGTTTTCTCCTGGATGAATAACATAAGTTAATAGAATGTTGGCATTATTGAATATTATATGTGTAGAGCGTGCATTTCATGAAGGCACCTTATGTTATGGGTTGCAGATGCTTGGTTAGTGGTATGGTGACTACTGTGTTTTGAGGATTTTGAGGTTTAGGTTTTTGTTGCGCGACCGGTAAATCTACATGGGTGCTTCAGTTAGATGATGGGGTGCGAGTTATGTACCATCCATTCTGGTAGCGTAGTTGAGATCGGGTATGGAAACTATGGTATTCCTAAGGTTTTGGGGCTGGATGTCCTCATATGTGGGCTATTTCTTGTTTGCGGAGTGTGAAGAAATGTTGAATGGGATAACTAATGGCATAAATTGTCGGTAGGTTGTTATGGACTTGTGGGGGGATATTTACCTATTGGGGAATGATCAGGATTTGGTTTGGGGGCTATTTGAAAGCCCAACGAGAATGTGTACTTTATATCGGATCAGGTTTGGGTACTCTTGTGAAGTTGATATCATGGTTATGTTACTGGGCAGTATGGATATTATTTGTGACCATGGCCTATGTTATGTGCTACTCTTTTATGTTGTGAAGGGCTATGAGGTTGTATGATTATTCTCCACGCATGTGTCATTCCGTTCAGGCCTTATGGCGATGTGGGCAAGATGGCCCTCGTGATGTTGATTTGCTCATTGCACCTTAGTTGTGCTTGTTTTTCTCCATGTTGTTCTATTTATATTCATTTCCCACAGTTATACTTGTGCACTCTATTGTGTTGGATATCAGCATTCATGTGATCAGTGGACCCGAGCATTTTGGCTCGATGACTATCCCTATGTGGATTGATATAATTGGGGCTAGGCTGCACGCCACAACAGATGTTATGTGAGATACCCTTTCCTAGTGTTTATATTGTGTTCCGTTTTCCCTCCGTGGGATAAGTTGATAAAACTGTACTTTGTCATTATATTTGTTGCGCTTGTTAGATAATCCTTGTACCTTGATTTCCTTCTATTTTGCTACATGTCTGTGTTATTGCCTGTTTGGTTTACAAACCTTGTTATGTGAGGATCTGTGTGGTCCCGTGATGAGTTGTTAGCTGGGCTGCTGGTATTGGCTGAGAAGAGTTTCTTAGACCTGAGATTTGCACTACCGTATTGAGGGTGAAGAGTGGTTGGAAAGATGATGTTATCTGCTCATATCTGGGCAATGGCTCTTGAGGGATGGAAAAAATTCATGGCTTGTTAATTTCATGAGTGGTTGTGAGTTTTTGCATGTTTCTTGTATCTTGGTCAGCGTCGTGGAGGTCCAGAACAAGGTCTTATTCAATGTGAGGCATATTGCCGGCATCCAAATTGTTATTGGGCAGCTATGATGGTCAGAAGATATTACTACGGGCATTTGAGTTGTGTGGAACATTATGTGATTGTGCCATGGGTTGAAATTGTGGCTCGATTCGACTTCATCAGGTTTGTACATCGTGATGATGCGAAATTCAGATCCTATGATGAGTTTCTGATGTTGAGGTTTGGGTTCTATCTTGAGTTATGGACTAAGGATAAAGTGAGGTCTTCAGTTAAGTTGCGTTGTCAGGCCTACGCAGGTTGGGTGATAGGGAAATCACCCCCGGGTGTATGTATGGTGAGCTCATGCAGTGACTTGACGACGTTGGAACGACTCCAGGCACGTTCGAGGACGAACGTATGTTTAAGTGGGGGAGGATGTAACGACCATGTTGGCCCATGAAATTGATTAGTTTTGAAGATTGACAAAGGAACTCAGAAATGAACCAAGTCCATCACTGGCAGACATAGACACAAGCAGAGTCAAAGGCACGTGAGGTGCACATGCAGGAGATAAACGAAATATGGTAATATAAGAGATATCTCTTTATCGAAAAGATTGCAAAATGATAAGGAGAAGGACTCTTTATTCAGTAAGAACAGAATCAAAGATAAGAAAGGATTAGAGGAGTTGAGATTAACTAGAACTCTTCCACCAAGGAAAAATAGCATTAGAGCTCTAGTTAATTCCTTATCTACTAATCCTATATATTGCAGATTGTTCTTATTGTACAGGTACGCACAAAAGCAGAAGTTAAGCAAGAATTGAGAGCAAAATTAGCGAGGCAATTTTGCAAGCAGTTCGTGTGAGATTTGAGTGTGCGAATCTGAAGCTACTTGAACCAGCTGGAAAAACCAGTTCCAACTGTTGTCTTTTAGTCTAGTTTATTTGTGGAAGGTGATTTAACTTGTATCTTTTTAGCTTTATCTAGAATCGTCTGTAATAGGTACTGTGTGTTTCAAGTTATAGCTAACTTGGAGTTTGTCACAAATAGCTAGAGGCTAGTTTGCTACAAGGGATTAGAGGTAATCCTTGATTTACAAAAGAGTTTTTGTAAATGCTGTTTGACTCACTGATTTAGTAAAGAGTTTTTGAAAAATCCTACTAGGAAGTAGGTCGTGGTTTTTTCACCTTTTGAGCCAGGTGTTTTCCACGTAAAAATCTTTGTGTTCTTTATTTTCTGTATTTATTATTCGGCAAACAGTAGAGGTTGGAACACATAGAAGAATCTGGTCCTTCTATAATTAGTGCACACGAAAATAGGACACCACACAAATCACCCCCCTTTTGTGTGGTGTTGACGTATAAAACATCAATTGGTATCAGAGCGGGTTATCCTTGAAGAGGCTAACACCTTAGGAGAAGATCAAGATGAGTGCACCACCTGGGAACTAGTGTTACACCCCATACATTTATATTAGGAAGAGTTGTAGTAATTCATATGAGCTTGAAGGGATTAAGACCATTCATGAGATTATAGAGGATTCGCGACTATGTTAGTGTAAGACCATTTTCTTATATCTGTGAGAGTTTCTTTTAGCTCTGGAAAGTTTATCAGATCGGCTATCATAATATGCTTATGGACCATCATCCTCTAAGGATTTGCATCTTAATTGTACCTTGCATATTTGCACATGTTCATCTTCAAGGTTGCATGAAGAAGTTAATAGACATAGGCAATTAGCTTTCAGAAAATTTGCTTGAATAATATAGGAAGGCTTCATTAGCTGCCAATTTTATATTTACAGCGGATTCTTTTTTTGTGCGCTAATGACCAATTGTATGTGGCATATTTTATGTTACATCCCGAGAGTTTAACAATATTGACATCGTTATATNATATATATATATATATATATATATGATATTTTGGATTATGTACGATTTTCAAGGTTATGTAGCTGGATTAAATTGCACTTCTTGAGTAACGGATCATTTTCGAATACACCCAAATTGGATATTTTATTATCAGTATAAATTACTTAATTGAGTTATTATATGTATAATACCCATTTGTGTGTCATTATTCATGCATTTACAGTCGGATTGTTGGTTGATTATTTTATAGGTTGGATTTTTGTTTCCTCTTTGTAGCGTCTGTTGTTGCATTGTAACTTTAGTATACATATTTTGCATTGATGTAGTGGGTATATTGTGAGCATTGAAAGGATCATCTTTGAGCTGATTTAGTTTGATTACTTATTAAAAAATGGTTTGAAAAATATGATTTCATAAGTTATTAATATTACTACTCTTGAATATATTTTAAATTATACACCTAATATAAAAAAATTTATGAGATTTTCTTTATTATAAAGATAGAAACTATTTTTCACAAGAAAAGAAGGTTATCTTTTTACAATTTTAAGAATTAAGCATACGAAAATTTGTACTCTTTATATGAGATTAGGAAAATTAGAAGTTGAAAAAATATATGTATTTTTACATGAATATTTTAATAAAATAGTAGTATATGCATTAATTTTATATGGTACCACATGACGGTAATAGTATGATGTACAAAGTATATTAAAAATAAGTAGTATTTTAAATAATTTAAAATTTTTTTTAATTATGCAGGTAATTAATTAATTATTATTAATTTAAAAGAATAAGTATAAGAGGTGTCTTGTCCACGTGGGACCATGACAACTAAAGCAATATATGACTAATGTGGAATGCTAGCGGTGGTGTCACAATTTGGGGAGGCTTATCATTGTGAACATTATTTTCCAAACAAATTCCTACTAACAAAGAGCAGAATCACAACTCCGTTGCTTGTCATCTAAATGCATTATTTCCATAAACAAATGATTGGTGAGACAAAAGCTTCAAAATGGCAATCAGATTTTTGTCACTAATCAAAGGTTTCACTTTCATGTTCACCATAAATATTGGTATCATTACAATAAAATGTCAGCACACATCATCTTCATGTATACTGCAATATATATATATATATATTCCTGCATAATGAAACCTCAGAGAAGGAAATAGAAAAATAGAGGGGATTACTAAGTAATTCACCCTATACGATGATATTAACCTCCATCTCTGCTGCTTTCTGTTAACAGTAGCCAAGACAAGGAGACGTTGGATGGTTTGGACCTTGATACTCCTGGTTATTAGTTTTTGGGAGCAAGAGTCATCACCGTACTGATGTTAAGAAATGCTAGTTAACTCTGGTTGGAAAGCGCCCAAAATTATGCTGAGGCTTCTGTTCTTAAAATAATTCATGGTCTGTTCATTAAAGATTATCTTAAAGTAGCTTTTGACACACGGGACACCTGCTTAACTCTCATATCAGTTAGTTGTGGCCTGTGTATATACACGTGTGTTTAGAGGGATTGTCGAGAGAATCGACTCAGGTATATTAAGGTTAATTCTTTCTTTCATTTTGGCATGGTCTCGTAGTTACACGAGTTGATAACCAAGCATAAAGAAAAATTCATATCCTGGAATTTACGTATATTTTACTAGTCTCGCAAGTTATGCATATTTCCCTAGTTTTGTAAGTTACAATATTCTCCTTGTCAGGACTTCATGTCACTCCCCAAACTAGGGGAGGCACCACTGGCATTTGATATTGTATTCGATCGAGTTAGCTACTAAACATACTAGCTAACTAAATTGGGGGCCCAACAGATCGGGCAGCACAACATCTGAAATATTAAGCCTGGACCGTAAAGGTCATGACCTGAATAACAATAAGCCATATAAACAAAGGTAGATAAGTCAAAATAATAAAGTACTAGTTGGCCGACGAGGCCGCGACTGAAGACATACATGCCTACACAGACATATATATACATGCCAAGCCTATGGGCTGGAGACTGAAAGCTGCAAAAGGAAACCCAGAATATTGTGTCTATAATAGCCTTTAAGAGTGTCATAAGCGATGTCGGGACGAGGTNGGTCGATCAGAGTCCCTACCTGGACCTGCACGCACGAAACAAAAATGCAGTGTCCCCAGGCAACGGGACATCAGTACGAATGAAAATGTACTGGTATGTAAGGCAGAAAGTAGAATCATACATAGCTGATGTAAAAAGGGTAATAGAGATACCACCTGACACTAGAACTTTGATAGCCTCCATGGCCTACATCCGACCTCATAGTAATC
Source organism: Nicotiana undulata (assembly GCA_005239495.1). NCBI lineage: Eukaryota > Viridiplantae > Streptophyta > Magnoliopsida > Solanales > Solanaceae > Nicotiana > Nicotiana undulata. Next base: position 108,892 of record ML283891.1, on the reverse strand, counting down.
AAATATGCATGGTATGCTTGTGTGATCGTATGTCGTGAATACATATATATTGATGCAAATGCATGACATACCCAATCAAATGCTAGCAATGGCGGTCTCTCCCGGTAGCTAACCGGTATCATATTGCCAACTTGTGGCCATCTATATAATATATAGTCTTTCGGGCAAAGAAGCCTCTTACCTCCGATTATAGCTCGAAGTACATGCATAATATGCCATGTATGATATGAACTTTGAATGCATATAATAGGCCATAACAAGAACTTAGCCAATCTTGACTCATTGATACACTTATTCTCATAATCACCTTCGTATCGCATACAAATGTCTCGTGGAACCTCATATGTTTTTTGAATAAGCTTGAAAACTTAACTCGACTTTTAGAAAGATAACTTAACTCTGAAGATGTTCATAAAAAGCTTAAGGTGCTTCACTTAGTCCTTATACCTGATTTCTTGATAATTAGTAAAAGCAAGTATTTCAAAAATCAAGTGTTTTAGTAGTTTAAACATAAAAATTATATTTGAGATTTTTGGAAATCGACGTATCACTTTAGATATTTTAAAATACACTTTAACAAGGAAGAAGAACTGATCGCAAATACTAAATACCTTTATTTTTAAGTCACACAACCCAAATACGAATAAGAATTTATATATATGGGCATATAGTTAAGAAAGCCGATAAAATGACATATATAGATGTCGAATACCCTATTTAACCGAAAGAGTTGAATATCAACCTAATAGCATCATGAAAATACTCCAGCTACGATCCTAATGCCTTTCTCAGAAGGTCTTTCTAGCAATAGAATAGTAAAATACCACATTTGGCGTCTTAGGACTTTCCCAGAATTCGTGCTAAAAGGAAGGACGGAGCTTAGCCTTAACATACCTTTCCAACGAACGTCCGAATGCCGGTAGTTCCTTCACGAACGTTGTTCCTTACGTCCTAAGTTTCGCATACACTATATATATTCAGCTTATACGCACCTATAAACAGTTCATAATTGAGTTTAAATCGGCAGATTTTTCATATGACCCTAACTTGACGAAACGTCCGTAGAACTTTGTAAAAACGATCATAAAAGAGTCCGAAGATGATTACCTTGGCAAACCAAGTATAAAGCTTGAAGAAACAACAAGAACAAAAAATTCCTATCTTCCAAAATAGCTCCAAACACAGCTAATAGAAGGGGAAAACGATTGCAAAGGGTAGAGATTGCGTTTCTAGGCACGGGGAAAACTTTAACGATAGAAATCGTTAAAAACGCACCTTAATAACTCAAGAACACCATGGAACCCTCTCTTCAGCTTTCTCACTGTTTTGGGACGAAGATGAAATGTTTTAGGATCTTAAAAGTCGGATTTTCCGACTTATATTACTTGTTTGACCCGACCCGGTTCGCGACCCGGTTTCAGCCCAGACAATCCGTGGTAAAACAATCATAACGTCTTACTACGATGTCAGTTTGATGTGAAGTTTTTTTGGTTGCGAACTAGACTCGTAGTCCTTCAATATGGTAGGTTGTGGGTTCCATAACTCTTTATATATTGGGAGAAATGATCTGATACATTTGACCCAAAGTTTAGAAAGTTTATTAGAGAAATTTACGATAACTTTTGCCGACCTTTATTTCGCAACTTGCTTGACTCCAAAACTTAACATGTGACCAGTGTGATATTATAATACCTCATAACACATTATTCTTAGCATATTAGACACTCTTAGTCTTATCCACATGTGCAAGTTAACTTAAACCTTCCGAACGCGCGACGTGCTACCCGAGCCATTTCTTTACTCACGAACCTTTGTTTAAGGGATTCCTTTGACCTAAAGATTTAGTTTAGTTCCTTGATATTACCACACATTTTGAGTCTTATTCTCCCAATGTGCTATACCCAATCATATATACCTAATATAACTACACCACTTTACGTATATTACGTAAGAGAAGAGAAAAAAACACATGGGGTCTCACAGTCTCCCCCCCTTAAGAAAATTCGTCCGCGAATGGGTCAAGTCAATTCCTTGATTTCGTTTCTTTTCCGCTAATACGTTATTTGCGAGGCTATATCTGTTACATTTGCAAAACATAAATCAAATTCTGAAGATTCCAACTACTAGGCTTCGTATAGCTATCTCGCAATAAGAAATTTAAATTGCACTTTCAAGTCATTTAAAATCCAATTAAGTTGCTGTAAAGAAATAATTGCCAATTATTTAAATGCGACTCACCTTAAGTCGTAAATAGGTGGGGGTACTTCTTCCTCATTTCCTCCTCAGCTTCCCAGGTCATTTCCTTGATGTTGTTATTTCGCCATAACACTTTCACGGAAGCCACTTCTTTAGTTCGAAGCTTTCTTACCTGCCGATCTAAAATAGCTACTGGTACCTCTGCATAAGATAAGTCTTCAGCAATGTGAATATCCTCAATGGGCTTAATACGTGAAGGGTCTCCAATGCATTTCCGCAACATAGATACATGAAACACAGGATGGACTGCTTCCAATTCTGAAGGCAAATCAAGCTCATACGCCACCCTACCAATCCTCCGAATAATCTTATACGGTCCAACATACCTGGGGCTGAGCTTCCCCTTCTTTCCAAATCGCATGACGCCCTTCATAGGCGATACTTTCAGGAAAACCCAATCTTCTACATCAAACTCTAAGTCTCGTCGTCGAACATCTGCATAAGACTTCTGCCGACTTTGTGCTGTACGCAGCCGGTCTGTAATAAGTTTTACCTTTTCCATTGCTTGCTGGACTAAATTAGGACCTAGAAAATCTGCTTCCCCGACCTCGAACCAACCGATCGGCGACCTGCACTTTCGCCCGTATAGTGCTTCGTAAGGAGCCATCTGAATACTAACTTGGAAGCTGTTATTATATGCGAACTCAATAAGAGGTAGATGATCATCCCAACTTCCTTTAAAATCTAGCACGCAAGCACGTAACATATCCTCAACTGTCTCAATAGTACGCTCTGCATGTCCATCAGTTTACGGATGAAAAGCGGTGCTAAGCTTTACCTGCGTGCCTAGACCCTTCTGAAAAGATTTCCAAAAATGTGTTGTAAATTGAGCCCTTCGATCAGAGATAATAGATAATGGCACTCCGTGAAGGCGAACAATCTCTCGAATGTAAAGTTTGGCATAATCCTCGGCTGAATAGGTCGTCCTGACTGGCAGGAAATGAGCAGATTTTGTAAGCCTATCAATAATTACCCAAATAGAATCATACCTCCGTGGAGTGCGAGGCAACCCAGTGATAAAATCCATATTTATCATGTCCCATTTCCACAATGGAAGCTCAATATACTGAGTTAGGCCTCCAGGCCTCTGATGTTCGGCTTTAACTTGCTGGCAGTTGGGACATTGGGCTACCATCTCCGCGATATATTTTTTCATTCCATTCCACCAATAGATCTATCGAAGGTCCCGATACATCTTTGTCGCTCCGGGGTGAACTGCATATCTAGAATAGTGGGCCTCCGAAAGAATCTTGGCGTGAAGCTCTCCGACTGTCGGTACACATAAGCGGTCCTGGTATCTAAGGACTCCATCTCTAGTTAGCTCAAATAAAGGTTGTCGCTGTTGTGGAATACTTCCCCTCAGTTTTATAAGCTCAGGATCCTCGTGTTGTCGCTCACTCAGTTTTATAATTCTTTGATTTGACCTCATAATCAAGAGGGATATTTGCATCTATACTACTTTTGGGTCACAATTAGAGTTATACATGCTTTGCATAAAATTTGCAAGCCTACTCACTTTAAGACCAACTTCATACTTATGGGGTCTAATCAGGAAAAAAGAATTAGTCTGAAGTGCAATGCACTTAAGGCCAATTAAGATTAAAGTGCAAAAATTGTACTTAAGATGCACTTAAAGCCAAATAGGTATGAAGTGAAACAAATATTTTCATGCGCTTGAGGTCAAATAGGTCTGAAGTGAAAAAAGGCACTTTAGATGCACTTAAGGCAGATAGCTCTAAAGTGAAAAAATTGCACTTCAGTTGCACTTAAGGCCAAATAGGTCTGAAGTGCAACTAATATTTTCATGAACTTAAGGTCAAACAAGTCCGAAGTGCAACCAATATTTTCATGCACTTAAGGGCAAATAGGTCTAAAGTGTGAATTGCCCAGAAACAGAAACTTGTTCTTCGAATTTTAATAATTTTAACACCTAAATCTACTCCAAATAAGCTCAACTTTGAAACATAAGCTCCAAATATCATCAAGAACAAATCCGAATCATCGATTTATTAAAACAACAATAAATCTAACAAATTCTTTTTGCAATGAAGAAGAAGAAGAAGAAGAAGAAACCCTAAACAGTAGTAAAAAATAAAATGTCACGACAACTCACCATTATAAATTAATACCATAAACCACCTTAAAATATGCTCACAAATACCATATAAATTCACAGTTACCCTTGTTTTCACAGAAGAAGAAGAAGAAGAAGAAGAAGAAGAGGAAGAGGAAGAGGAAGAGGAAGAGGAAGAGGAAGAGAAAAATGCTTGAAATTGTCTATACTTACTAGTTAAAAAAGTTTTAAAAGTGGGTACAAGTTAAATGAGGGTGATCAAATAGGGTACCCCGTGAAACTTTTACTAAGCGGGAACAAGCATATCGCCACCAGAAGCAAAAATTTATTTTTATTTTTTAGAAAATCTCCTAATTGTTATAGAGCAACTAGAAAGAGATTCTTTAACCAGAAATAATTTGGTTAAGATGTAGGATGCTATCAGAAGTTTTCGCAACTCAATCATAACTGATGGAATCATCAAAGAGTTGATTAATGATTTTAAACTAAGTGTAAATATAATAAAAATTGCAAGTTACCATAAATAGAGTTGGCAAAACGGGTCAGCCTAGCCCAAGCCTCGTGGGCTTTTAAATTTTGTGGGCTAGGACGGACTGGCCCGCAATATGAATAGCCTTAAAATGACTAGCCCAACCCAGCCCTAAGAGGGTCGCGGGCTGGGGCGGGCCGGCCCTTCAACTTTTTTTAGAAAATAGAATTTCTTTACATCCTTAAATATTTTTTCGTGACGTAGTCGATTAATCATATAAACAACTTTTGTTACTTAGAGCGTATAAAAAGCTTGATATTTGACGAGGAATCTCGTAATTAAAATGTAGATTCTCTATATCTCTAGCTCTTCTTTTTAAAGTTACATGAATATTTTCTTAATACTTTTCTTTCATTTTCCACAAATTGAGAGATTGCTTCAATAAGCTTATGTGCTTAGGTTTTCTAATTTAGGATTAACATCATTTGACGATTTCATCATTAAAGTCCATAAAATTTTTAAAATTCCTGAAATTTGCTAGTGGTCAATCTTTTTTGTATATATTTAAAATTGATCTTTTTCTATACTGAAGAGTGATTTAAATATTAATAATAAATTAAATTATTCTGAACTGATCATTGGCCACTCAAAGTAATATTTTCTTTTGAAAACATATTATTATTGACCACCTAAATTTTTTTGAGTTCGTTATTAATCAAGCAAAAGAAAAACTAATTTTGTCATATTACATGCAAGTCGAAAATCAAAATTCTAGTTGATATGGAAGAGTAAATGAGCAATCTAGGGTTGGGGAATGGAGATTATAGTTAATAGTTTTTTTAGTTTTTTTCTTTTTTTAAATATTTAATAGTTAATTAATTTGAATTTAATTAATTTGGCCCAAGGACCGGCCCAGGCCCAGCCTCGATCAAGCCTCAAGAGCCAGCACGCTGACTTGGGTCGGGCTTACAAGCCTCTGGGCTAAAAAAATACTAGTCTAACCCTACTCTAATAGCGGACTGAGTTGGACTGACCTCATGGGCCAAATCCATTTTGACGGCTCTAACCATAAGAATAGAAGTAAATAAAAATATAAGAAGCTATGATATGAAAAGATTGAAAAGTATACATTGAGAATAGGAATAAGGCTTAAAACAATTTGATGGAGTAGTAATTTTAAAAAAAAATCAAATCAAAAGAGGAAAAGGAAATAGAAATTCCTCTCAAATTTTACATTTCCAAAATCTCTCCCCTTCCCGCCAACGGGAGATTCTTCTTCTTATTCTTTGACGAAAATAACCCTGCTTGTTCCCGAAACTCATCCCTTCATCCGAAGCTAAAACCGTAAATAACCAAAAAAAGAATAACCGCGAGTGGCAGTCGTTGGTAACGAACTCAGTAAGCCTCTTTTCTGTATAACAAACTATAAGCACAGCTCACATTCTTCATTTTCTCCATCAGTTTTCCTTTTTCCGCTCTCTGCAAAAAAATAAAAACAATGAAATTCACTCAGATGAAACTCCACGCCATGAATGCTGTGAAAGCGTACTTCAAAAGGAATTGGAAAAGAGAAGATATGATGAATTCTCAGGAAATTCCCCTGCACGCTTACAAATGCTTGAAGAAGGTACAAATTCCCCTTCTTTTTTATCACAGAACTTAAGAATTAGTGTTTCGATAACAAATTTGATTATGAAAAATGTTGTAACTCAATCAATTATAAATCGATAGATTATGAAATCAAGTTTTTCTTTATTGTTAATCTTGTTATTGAAAGCTAAATCCCAGTTCTTAAATTTTGAAGATTCTAAAGTATTACCTAGCTAGATAGTCAGTTTGTTTTTAACAATTCAGTTTGTATACTTGTTCTTATAGGTCAGTAAGAAATAAAGAATTTCGATTTTCAGAAGATTTTAAAGTATTGCCGTACCATTTGCTTTTATTCTGCACTTGCTTATGCCGTAAGTAATAATCTGATAAAATGATTCCGAGTTACATGCAACTTCTTTAGCATTTCAAATCAGTTGCTATTGAAGCCTCGCTCCCTATACAGCCTTGAAAGTTGTATATTGCACTCTTTTACTTGATTTATATGAGAGTATTTGACTGATGTAAAATTAAGATAATCATTTTATTTATATATTATGATAGTGGATGAAACTATCAATATAATAGTCTAAAAATTGAATAAGTTTAATGTATTCAAATTCTTGATAGCTTGAAGATAGTATAGAAATTGAATGGTGTAAAGTATCTCCTAACATACCCAAAATGAAAGAGTATCACATAAGTTGGCACGGAGGGATTAATTTGTTTCATGTAATTTCAGATTTCAGCTTCATATGTTTGATCTTTTCTTTCTTTGTAAACTTAGTTAGCTGGAAAATATGTGTTTTTGCTTTTATGGAGTTAAATTCATGTGATTGATAAGACTTTGGTGTTAAATAGGTGTATCTTACCCTATTCTGTGTCCTGTTGAGCTCTACTGTTGGATCTTTCTTGCATTTGATCTGGGAAGCGGGGGGCTTCTTTACTGTCCTAATTTCAGCTGCAAGTATACTCTGCCTTTACTTTACACCAGCAACGAAAGTGGTACGTGATCGATAACTTGTAGATTTTCTTTGAAATTGTTGAATTATTCCTGAAGTCGCTTCTTATTGTCCCAAATCTTCTACCTCTGCAGAAGAAGAGGGTCTTATTCTTGATGATTGCTGCCTATTCGTTAGGAGCTTCTGTTGGACTTTTTACCAAATATCACTTTGGAATTGATCAAGGGTAAGACTCAAAAGATGTTAAAACACTGTTCGGATTTCTGTTGTTGAATGTAGTTTTTACTGCTATCTTGTCATTTCATATTACCAGGAACCTGATTTTTGTAGTTTACAGAGCGAGGCTTTCTGTTAATTACTTGTGGTCTATAATCTGTAGATATATATAGTCCACATCCTAAATGGAAAAGATGGTATGTTTATTAGCTGCAGAAGAAACTAATATTTTCCATTTTATTTGAATCTCCTAACTGTTGACTTCTCTCTCTGTGAAAATTCTGAAATATGGACTTGTGAGAATTCCTTACCTAAATGTGCTGCTCTCTTTAATAAGACAAGGGCATTGGACTAGATTAATTGATATAATAAAACAGTCATTCCCCATATGTTCTATATTATTCTTACGCGCAATAAGATAAAAGTGGCTACTGTAATGGCTATCCTACATGAGTAGTTAGGCTTTGACAGTTCAGAATTCGCATAACGTTTACCTTATGAATGAGCAAACTGAGCAATATGACCAGCATTGGTTTAGAATGTTGGTTTTTTATTAGGTTATAAGCTATTGATTTGTACTTCTAAATTGATGAGTTGTAATTGAGATTCTCATACCCTGGAATTACCCTCTCTTTCATGGCACTATATGGGACTGGATTAGAGTTAGCAAAATGTATCTCATAACTATGTGCTTCTTTGGAAACATGAGGCAGTTTTCAAATTCTTGCATTTTCGGCCAGGCCAAATGTTATAGCACATAGAATTCCAGATTTTGCGCTACTGCATTTGGATCCTGATGTCTGTTCCAATATGCTCTGTTAATTTCCTACATTGTATTGCATCTTGAAGAATTCAATAGAAGTTACAAACTGCTTCAGTATGACAGTATGTGTCTAAGATTACCCTTTGTGTTCTTTATTCCATATTCAAATAATGTTTCTAATCTGTGAGAAATATCTAATTTCAGAAAGCATTCATGCTTGTTCTGCAGCTTCGTTTTCAGCTTCTTGGGAGGTACAACAATAGGCTTTGGAACTTTCTGGTTTGGAGCCATGTTAACAAGACAAAGGATCGATCTCTACATGGGTTGCCTACTTCATTCTTACGCCTTTATGTTCCTGTGGTTTGTCACTGCTTCTGACATCTTTGGCGGCCACACAACCCGTTGGATGATAAAGGTAACCAATCGTAGACTTCATTGCTTTCGGCTTAATTAAACTATGTGTATACAAATACATAATTACATTCATATTGAACCTGCTCGCTGACACTAGTTCTAAATTGGCCTCTGAATAATATGACTGACTTGAACTGCTTGTGATAGGTATGCGCTGTGCTTGCATTGTACTTGGGGTACTTTGTGATATATAGCCAAGAGATACTGTATAATGCTCTCTTTGGAGATGTTGACTTTGTCAATTGCACATTCACCGTCTTCTTCCATTTACCAGCTATAGTGATCCATGCTGCTAGAGTATATCTGGTTGCAGAAATTGAGCACTACAGGCAGAACTAAAGATTTGACGACACAGTAAAGCCTTGGGAACTAACTATAGGGAGTAGAATGCACAGCTTAAAAGATGGGAAACTACAAGTGATGTACAAATATTCCTCTAATTGGAATCTTACTGATTGAATTTGGAATTCGTAGTCTCAACTGAAGTGCTTTGAATATTCTTGGCAAATATTGATTCGTAGTCATACTTTGTGATTAAGAAAATTTTGAATAATTGTTTTTTTTTAATACCAGACAGTGCAATAAAGACTATTTGGACTTTAAGATAGATTAGTCCATTACCTATTTATCTCAAAATGAGCAAATTGAACTGTTATAGTAAACATAGTTTCGAATTTGGGGGTCCCATTAGAACAATATGTAAGAGCTATCAATTTTCAAGGTTGGTCACCCAATTTTTACTTATTGCACCATATCATAAAACTATTTTTGTAACAAACTCACTCAACTTTACTTAAACATTACCAAAGTTACTAACACCTGCGGCACAAACCCATTTTGAACCTATTGGTCCTAGTATCATAGGCGACCGAACGCCTTCCCGCTGCGCTAAATAACTTGGCTCAGGATTTATGCCCGAAATTAGGTTCTAAAGGCACCATTCCCTATGAGAAATTACGACTTGAGTATCTTCCGGAGATAGGTCAGTTCGTAGATCAGCACAAAGCTATTAATCCAATCCGATCCAAGATGAGTAACCGAGTTCTTCTTCCTATGCTTGGCACGAGAATCCCTCTCAAAGGGGAAGAATCTGATTCGATCTCCGGGCTTATAACCAACCTATGAACAATGGTCTGTCTCGTCTAGTTGGTCTCCTTCTTGGCATCAAGAGTCGTCAGCCTTTTCTGGCTTGAACGGGAAGAAATCCATGAGAGGAAAACTACTTCTTTTAGAAAACAAACTTACTTAGTTCAACAAAAGGTCTTGACCAACAAAAAGCTTCTTTCTCTTCCCAGGAATGAACAATTGGATAAAAAAAAGATTTTCTTCTTTGTTTATATATATAAACTAATTTTCACACTATAAAAATCACTCAATTTTGCCTAAACATCTCAAAAGATATCTCATTTGTTTCCTCCTAGTGAATGACTTTTGGAGATACTTAGGCGAAGTTGAATGACTTTTTGTTCAAAAAATAATATAAAATATATGAAAAATTATAGATTGAGGTTTGAAATTTAAAACTTTTCAATCATTAAGAAGAATAAAAAAGAAATAACAGAAATAGGAATTCCAGCAAATTTGATAAGTATATCCAAACCTCTCTCCTTCCCGCCAAACCTCTCTTCTTTGACGAAAACACCCCTGTGGTATTCCGTAACTGAAAGCTATAACTGTAAATATATACCAAAAAGAACAACGGCAAGGGCAGTCGCTGGTAACGAACTCAGTAACGAGCTCTCTTCTTTATAACTAACAACAAACACAGCTCTCATTCCTCACTTTCCCATTCTGTTTTCTCTGCAAAAAATAAATAAATAAATGAAGTTGTCTGAGATGAAACTCCATGCTATGAATGCTGTGAAAGTGTACTTCAAAAGGGACTGGGAAAGAAAAGACCTAACGAATCAAGGGGAAATTCCGCTATTTGCTTACAAATGCTTGAAGAAGGTACATTCATTCTGAAAGTTTTCTTTGATGTTTTTGAGTGTTTGTTTCTGCTCTTATGTTTTCCTCAGTTTTAGTCACTCGATAACTGTTTGGATAAAAATGTTGAATTACGAAAAAGATGTTGTAATTCCAGAAATCTTGTTATTGATAGCTGATATGATGAGGTGAAATCCCAAATCTTATATCTTCAGTATTGACGAATTTTGATTCTGAGAAGATGTATTGCCTGAAATGTAGTTATTTTGTATATTTGTTTAGTTGTTCTGCCCGAATTTTGTTTCTCAGTCCTGAAAGTTGTTTTTGAGTTTAATTACACCCTCTGACTTAATTTCTACGAGAATATTTAACCGATGCGAATTTTAGATATTACACCTCTGCATATTCCTCTACAGCCCCCGTTTTCGTCTTTAATTAATGTGATTGATAAGCTTTTGATGATAAAACAGGTGTATCTTACTCTATTCTGTGCCCTGTTGAGCTCGACTGTTGGATCCTTGTTGCATTTGATCTGGGAAGCGGGGGGCTTATTCACTGTCCTAATTTCAGCTGCAAGTATACTCTGCCTTCTCTCTACACCAGCATTACTAGTGGTGCGTGATCGCTTTATAGATCTAAGTATATATAAATTGGTGAATTGTTGTTAAAATTGCTTCTTGTAATATGAAATCTTCTATCTCTGCAGAGGTGGAGGGTCTTTTTCCTGATGACTGCTGCATGTTGCTTTGGAGCTTCTGTTGGCCTTTTAAATCTATTTGGCATTGATCAAGGGTAAAATATATCTTCAGATTTCAGTTGTTGAAGTTCTCTATTGTTGCTTTTTATCTTGTGACATCATATTATCAGGAGCTGACTTTTGCAGTCTTCATTATCTTAATAATACTACTAATAATCAATAGCATAACTAGAAGTTGCAAACGAGCGGGGCGGGGCGGATATGGTTCGGATCGAGAACGGGTAATGAAAAAAACGGATAAATTATCTGACCCGTATTTAATACGGATAAAAATGGGTTAACCGCCATGACTTTTTGCATATGATCACTTTTGGGGAAATTCTTAGTCTCCCTAACTTGAGGAACCCCCAATTTGTGGCTTTACAAATGTAAAAGTTAGACCAATTGGTTATCCATTTTCTAAATGGATAATATGGTTCTTATCCATATTTGATTCGTTTTTAACAAGTTCATTATCCAACCCATTTTTTAGTGGATAATGTGATGGTTAACTGCTTTCTTTGAACCATTTTGCCACCTCTAACCATAACTATTGTTTTCTATTTTGGAGTTGAATCTCCTAAATGTTGACTAGTCTCTTTGTGGAAATCCTGACAATAAGAACTTGTGAGATTCTCCTACCTGAATGCGTAGCTCTCTTTTAGAAGATAAGGGCACTGGAATTGGATGAATTGACTTAAAACATAGTCATATATTCTTGCAGTTAGCTGAAAGTGGCGACTAGGAACAGGTAGTTTTCGAACAACCTGTAATCTGAACAGCAATGGCTATTGTACGTTAGCAGTTAAGCTTGCACGGTGAGAATTCCCAGTATGCTTACCCTATGAATGAGAGAAATTGAGCAATATGACTAGCTTTGTATGTTAGATTTTGGATGGATTGACATAAAGCAAAATAAATATGTTTAACATTTGCACCAACTACCAATTTGCTTTGCTCTCTTAACTTCCTACAATATTTTGCCTCTTGCTGAATTCAATAGCAGTTATTGCTCCGCTGCTTTAGCATTTGTATTTAATAAGCATTTTTGTTCTATGTTTCCAATTTGAAGAATGTTTATAATCCATCTGAGGAATATTTTTCGTTTTGCAGCTTTGTTTTCAGCTTTTTGACAGCAACAACAATAGGCTTTGGCACTTTCTGGTGGGGAGCCATGAACACAAGGCAAAGGAGGCTGTATAACCGTTGCCTGCTTATCTCTGATATCCTAATTTTCATCTGGCTTCAAATTGCTTCTGCCATCTTTGGCGGCCACACTGCTCGTTGGAAGCTTCTGGTAATTAAGCGTATCCTTGTCTCTAAATGAACACATTATTCAATTGCTCGAATTATTATCTTCTGAATTGCTTGTGATAGGTATGGGTTGTGCTTGGATGGTACATGGGGTACAATCTTGTATATAGCAAAGAGGTGGTATATGATGCTCGTTTTGGAGATATTGACCCTGTAAACCGCACATTTACCCACTTGTTCCGTTTACCAGCTATAATTGTCCATTTCACCCGGCTAAGCGTGCATGCAGCAATACAGCGCTACAAACAGAGTTAAAGCTACTACTAGTTTGGGAACTGTAGAAATAAATAGCGAATAGAATGCATTTTAACAGATGAGAAACTGTACAAATACCACTGCATTTTTACTAATTGAATTTTGTGAATGGTAGCATGAAGCGAATGCCCTGAATATTTCTTGGCAAAATATGGTTGTTGCTTACCCCATATATTTCAGTCCATATACATATGTCCAAGTGACACCAGGCCTGCCAAGTTTGTTTTTATTACATTGGGCTCTTCAAATTTGGGAGAGGACTAACAACAATGGGTTGCCCCATAGCCTGTTTATCAACAAAATATTGAAGCTTTACTTTGTTAAATCCTTTGGATGCAAACTTTAACGAATTTTGATACTAACTACGTTTTGTGAAACTCGCCCAGGTGGAGTTATAGCCGTGCGAAGATTCTGATACCACTAACAGAAAAATGATAAAGGGAAACTCATAATTCTATCAATATTTTTTAATTATTCAGATTTTTAATCAACTTGGGATCTAGAGGCTGCCGGTTGAGCTATGCTATGCTCATATGCGGAGCCAGGATTTAAAGTTTATGGGTTCTGAATTTACACCCTGTATTGGTCACAATTTGGATCGTGTTTAACAAGTGATAACGGCTAAGGTCGAAGCTTAGGTCGGCCAACAGTAAGGTTAGAAGGACCCAATTCGAACGAGGTCGACGTCAGAGACCATTGTAACGGTAGCATAGCTTTAAGTTAGAATGAAGGAGTATTCGAGCAGAATATTCCCTCCTTTATACTCTTTTAGGGTTTCTTAAAAGATGCGGCCTATTGATAGGAAAGAGGGGTGAGGAAAAAGGCATCAAAAAACTCTGAGAGAGAACACTTTGTAGTATTGATTGTTGTAAGAATATCCGCTTCTTGTCTTTTCTATTGATTCTCAAGTTAAAAGAAACATTTTCATAAACAAGATCCAAGAACACTGTGTCGGATCCACGTATCTTGTCACTTGCTTCGTTGACAACGTGATTGTTGACTATCACTGCTTGATACCCAAGCACATCATCTTTTGTTATTACATTTCTTGTCATCGCATGCATTTATTTCACTGACTCATACATTCATTGTCAATCATCGTCAGTATCTTTGTCCGAAATTTAATATTACGGCACCCTTGTTTCTTTTATTTCACACCACATTAACAGATCTGACAGCTATTAAGTTTAACTAGGATTAACCTTCCGCTTCTTTCACAAAATATCTCACAAAAGTGTTTATCATATTTTTGGTAAAACAATTTGGCGCCGTCTGTGGGGATTTTCTAGTTAAAATCTTTAGTTCCTGTTAGATCTTTAAAAAAAAAAAAGCAACAACACATACACGCACAGAGTCATCTCTTTCCTTGCATAAACTAACAATGGCAGAAAGAGGAGAAGAAAGGTTGAAAGCCATTGCAGACATTACTGCTAACCTCAAGAACACCATCAATGAGGATAATGACGGAGGAGAGTTGAATACCACGCCCAGCGTCACGAATGGGCGAGGTGGTTCACCCCCTCCCCCACGAAAGTGTGACGGTTGTTCGAGAAAGAATCGCTTCCACGTCCACAGCTGAAGAAGCGCCACCAGCGGTGAAAAGGCTACTGGAAGCATGGCTGACAAGTACGCTGAATGACTTCCTCGATAAGCCTATTCAAGGAGTGGCCCAGAATGCCATACCGGCAGAAGAAACTACCGCCGATGAGCGAACTGCTCCCCGCCCAACAGGTAACACTAACGCTACAGTTGATGCAGGTAACGACACACTCACAGCCATATTGAGGAAGATGGAAGAAATGGAGAACAAAAAGAGGGTCGACAAGATACTCGGTGCCCCAAAACTCCTACCCAAACGAGACGTTGGTCGGTTTGTAGAGAAACCATACAGCGAATAAGCGGCCCCTCATCCTATCCCCAAAACCTTCAAAATGCCGCCTTATTTGAAAATATATGACGGCACGACATATCCTGAAGACCACATAATCCATTACGTCACGGCCGTAAAAGGCAATGACCTCTCAAAGGAGCAAGTACCATCTGTGATATTAAAGAAATTCAGCGAAACCTTGGCAGGGGGAGCTCTGATATGGTACTCACAGCTGCCAGCACGGTCCATAACAACGTTCGAGGAAATGGCCGACAAGTTCGTAACCACCCACGCATAAGCTAAAATGGCTGAGGCCAGGGTGAGCGACATATTCGCCGTTAAGCAGTCACCTGGCGAGGGACTCAGGGATTTCCTCGCCCGATTCAATAAGGTCAGGATGAGCCTGCCAAATGTATCTGAAGGCATGGTCGTAGCAGCCTTCCAAAATGGACTAAACAGAACTGGGTCGAGAGCGACCAGAAAATTGTTGAGCAGATTCATGAAGTACCCTCCCACAACCTGGGAAGAAATCCAAAACGCCTACTCCGCCGAAGTCCGAGCAGATGAGGATGACCTCAACGGCCCAACTCAGCGGCTAACTTCAGTCCACACAGAACCCAAGCGAGATCGCCGCAATGACACTCAACGAGATCACCCAGCCCCACGTCCCAACCGTGACAGGCACCAACCATATGTCAGAACAGCAGTTCCACCACCCACCCCACCCCCACCTCGCCATATGGAAGGGTCGTCCAGGACAAACACTGGGACTCAACGGAACGACAAAGGTATGCCCCCACTTTTATCTACTCATAATTTTTGTGTCTCCTCTTCAGAAATAGTGTACGCACTGGAAAAGCTCGGCACAAAGGTGAAAAAGCCACAAAAGATGAAGTCTGACCCAAGCACCAGAAGGTCAAATGTCCTCTGTGAATTCCACTAAGAGTGAGGCCACATGACATAAGACTGCATAGCTTTGCGAGAAGAAGTGGTAAACATGCTCAACCAAGGACACCTAAAAGAATTGATGAGTGACCGCGGAAGATCCAACTTCGGCAGGGGACGAGAACAACACTAAGGGCCCACCAAAGCCACCCTCCCCCACCCTCACCATCCAAATGATCATCGGCGGAGGTGACGACGCCACAATTAATGATGTGAAACTCACCATCATCTTCGATAAGTCAGATACCCACGGTTTGACTTTCCCTCACCTTGACGCTCTTGTTATTACATTACTAATTTTAGACACTAACATAAAGAGAATAATGGTTTACGACGGAAGCGGCGCATGTATTATCCACCACCGAGTTCTCGCCCAAATGAGACTCGAGGATAAGATAGTACCACGCTGCATAACACTAATAGGGTTTAACAATGCAGTTGAACAAACTTCAGGAGAAATAACGCTACCCGTCCTGACCGGAGGAGTCACGTTGGAGACAACATTCCACATCATGAACCAAGATACAGCTTACAACGCCATCATAGGACGACATTGGATACATGGTATGAGAGTTATTCCATCCAGCCTTTACCAACTAATCAAGTTCCCAACCCTCTGGGGAATATTCGGCATCAGGGGCGAGTAGCGCACATCACAGGAGTGCTACCGCATCGCCCAAGATTGTACACACACTCAACAGCTGAAAAAGACAAGCTCGGAAGCATAGAAATTACCAAAGTCGGGAACAAAACCCGACGATCAGAACGACAGTCAGAACGATGTCATCAAAGAACCTGACTTCGGGAAAGCGGGGGGGGGGGGGGGGGGGGGCACAGATGGAGGGCCCCACACCCCCC